>JABXWE010057930.1:0-16885 GCA_014611495.1 Limonius californicus
AAAACTCCCTAGTAATCGATTTGACGTAAAATTTTCTACATAAATTTATTTAAAATACTCTTAAACTTCCTCAATAGAAAAAATAGTATAAAGAACACGTTTCATAAGACCACTTGTCGCACTCGTCCGTTGAAAAACTCGACGCTTCGCGTCTCGTTTTTCAAACTTGGACTCGCGCGTTAAGAAAAGGCCTTATGAAACTAGTTCTTTAATATACTATTATATTCGCTTGTAACCGTTTTTTCTTTTATTTGATTTTCTGCTATACTAGACAAGTATTATTGACATTTTGTCAGATATGGTTCAACTGTATATCGAATCATTTGCGTAATGTATGTACACGTAATGCACTAATATTTTATGAAACCAGGATGGTTGAGAACGTATAACGTAAAGTGTAATATTGGTTTAGTTAAAAAATCTCTTTCCAATTTAATTTATTGTTCACTATACGTACTAACTTGTACATTGGCTGGAGCCCGCTTTTTAGTCTGATCACTATACACTATGTTTTTGGAAGAATCTAAGCTGAAATTTGTTCATCACAGAGTTGACAGACAAACGGTATTAAAATAGTTGCTGGTGATTATTGACCAGGCCCGGACTGGCCAGGTCGGCTGGTCGGCGGTCGCCGAGGGCCCCCAAGAGGACCCGCTAAATAAAATAAAAAAATAAAAACATAAGCTTAAAAGTTAAAAATTAGGCTCTGTCTTTACTAAGGTTGATTTTCAGTTTTTAATTATGTCGCAATCGCGTGCACAATTAATGTTAAAACAGTAGTATACACTTGCTTGCTTTGAAAGAGCGAGATCTAGGACGCGGTTTTCCAAGCATCTCTATGCACTTAGGCCACATTTGGCCCATTGTACACCCTCACTAAGAATTTTGCCTATCTGGGGTAATTCCAACTCCTGTAGTGATTTTTAACGTGTCACACATCGCAGTGGCACGGGACCTACGGCTTTACTTCTTATCCGACAGAAGGCGCATTTTCAGATTTTTCCCCGCTAGAAAAATCTCGCTGACCTTGGCCAGGTACGATCCCGCGTCCCTCGAATCCAAAGGCAAATACGCTAACCACTAAACGCTAGGCGCCAGCTTGTAGTATCGACTTAGGTCTACTGGAAGCCAAGATCTTATGTCCAATCTACTTTTCATGACCATAGAAAAAGAACTGTTTTATAAATTGGATAAAGACCAAATTATAGATGAAATAGCCAGGACCAGTGAAGAACTGACCGAAAAGCTGTTAAGTTAACTAAAATCGTCTTCTATAATATTTAAAACGTCTGTATTTTTTTCTAAATTTCTAGCTTTACAAACATTATTTTACCTTTACTTGTTTGCAAGTTAGAATGTTAAATCAAGGAGTGAACTCTACTTTAATTTTTTTTATTCTTCTTCTTTCTCCGGTATGCTTTATACCCTCACGGGTGTTGGATATTTGTGGGTTCCGCGGTCATTGCCCATTTCTTCCATCCTTTACGGTCCTTTGCCATCTCGTTCATTTCTTCTATCGTTTTGCCTATCTCTTCTATGCCCTTCATCCAGGTGAGTCTCGGTCTTCCTCTTTTCCGTTTCCTCGTACCTTTGGCTTCCATTACTTTCTTCGAGAGTCTGTTTCTGTCCAATCTCTGTAGGTGTCCATACCATTCTAATTTCTTCTTCTCCCTTTTTTGTGTTATCGTTTGTTGTTTTAGTTTTCCTATGATATCCTCGTTTTTTATATGATCCATCTTGGTTTTCCCCGCTATCTTTCTGCAGTACTTCATTTCTGCTGCTATCAGTTTTGGTTTGTGTTTCTCTTGTACAGTCCAGGTTTCGCTTCCATATAGGATCATTGGGACCACTATTGTATTATATATATTTAGCTTGGTTTTTTCGTGTATTTCTTTTTTCCCAAAAACTGACTTATTTAGTGCATAATATATGTTGTTTGCCTTCTTGATTCTGTTTGCTATTTCAAGGTCTATTTTCCCGTCGTTTCCTATAATAATTCCTAGGTATTTCATTGTGGTCACTTCTTCTATAGGTTGATTTTTGTACATTATTCTGTTTTGTTCCTGTTCCATTTTTTTATTTATATGCATTATTTTACTCTTTTCTACATTAACTTCAGTCTTAATTTTTTCTATTTCTTCTGTCCATACATTTATCAGCTTTTGCATTTTACTGTTTTTGTCTGCTATAAGCACTAAATCATCTGCGTTTAACAGGCTATCCAGTCTGAGTGGTATCATATCCCTGTGTCCCACTGTAGTCTGCAGTTTCTCCGTTCTTTGTCTTGTGTTTTTCAGTAGCCTGTCCATTACTATTATAAACAGCTAAGGGCTTAAACTGTCACCTTGTTTTATACCCTTTCTGATATTAAATGGTTCTGATCTATTGCCGTTTATTTGTATTTTTGCTCGTGTATCCTCCTATACCGAGTTTATGACTTGTATTAGTTTCTTCGGTGTGCCTATTAGTTCCAAATAGTTTTCTATTACTTGCCTTGTATTGAATCAAAAGCTGCCCTTAGGTCGATAAATGCAAGGATAAGTTCTTCTCCCCTTTCGATTCTTTCTTCTATCAGTTGTCTTATTATGTATATATTGTCTGTTGACTGCCTTTTCTCCCTGAATGCTGTTTGCTCATCCTCTGGCTTATATTCTATGTGTCCCTTTAGTTTGTTTTGTATTATTTTTGTATATATTTTGTATGTCGCAGGTGATAGGCATATTGGTCTATAGTTGTCGCATTGGGTCTTGCCACCTTTTTTGTGTATAGGCATTATGAGATTGTTTTTCCATTCCTCAGGTAGGTATCGTGTTCCTTTCCTACGCTTCAGCCAGTATTTTGTGTAGCCATGTTATTCCGTTTTTTTCCCATGTATTTGGTCATTTCTGGATCCACTTCATCTTCTCCACTTGCTTTACCTATTTTGATGTTTTCTATTGCTTCTTCTATTTCTTTTATATCGATATTATTGTTCTGTATTTTCTCCTCTTGTTGTATGGATATATTTACTTCCAGTGGCTGTATGTTATCATGCTCGCCAAAGCGAATTTTTAGCTGTAGTGTCTTCGCCATACTTCAATTTTTTCCGGAATGTTTGTTTTGATTATGTTGTTTTCATCTCTTACGCCTGAATCTTTCTTCTTTCTTCTTCCTCTTAGCCCTTTAATTGTATTCCAGAATTCCCTTATGTATGTCTGTACCTATTGTGGTATTCCAGTCTCCCATTATGATTATTTTGTTGCGTTCTTCCCTCACTTTATCTAACGTGCGCTGTAGTTTTGCATAGAATTGTCATTGTGTTTTCATCAGTTCCTTCTACTGGGCTGTATATTTGGACTGTGCTTATTTCTTCTCCCATGTCTGCTGTTATGAGTTTATGACTATGATCCTCGGTGATATTAGGTCATATTTAGTTATTCTTTTGTTAACCTCTTCTGTTACTATTATGCCCACTCCTTCTTATTTAACTTGCAAATAATTCATTAGAACAGTTATTTCTTTTTATTATAAAACATATACTACAATAAATGCCATGATATTGCATTAAGAAGACAAATTGTTTCCTTAAGTATGCTTGGCTTATTCATTGACGTTTTCCCCTCATCAATGTATATTTGACTGGTGTGTTTCATAAAATTTAACTTATGACTGTAACATTGTGGTGTTGCTTGAACTAAAAATATTTCTCACCCTCATGTTCGTAATTAACCACTTGCAGTTGGTAGTTTATTCCTAATGTTTTTAAATCCAGTTTTTGAATAATTTAGATATAATAAAAAAAGTAATGAAAATTTGATTAAATATTATAAAATAAATTATGTTTAATAAAGTTAAAATTATTTTTATTAAAATCTTGCTTACGTTCAATTACTTTTTAAGTGCCAAAATAGAGCAAAATGCTGTTTTCGGGCATGTAATTTTCAAAAATTTTCCGGTGGAGGACCCGGGCCCCCGTCCCCTGGGGGGTGTTTCATACCCCCCAGACCCCACACCCCCGCGCGAGGGAGCCCCAATTCAGCTTCTAGCCGAGGGCCCCCAATGCAGCCAGTCCGGGCCTGTTATTGGCATTGCTGATCTAATTGAAAAATGGCCCAATCGTTCTTCTTCTCGATTTTCTAATCCGAATCTCAATTTTTAGGGGATATAAGGAGGTCCTCTAAAGTGTATAACCAATGCAGTTATGCAAGTTTATGTAGCAACTAAGATGGAATCATACTTCATCGCTGAAAAATGTCATCATTGTTAAGATTGTCATTAAACTGTATACAATACTGTCGTCACTTTTTAAAAATTTCTGGCAATAACTCTTGAAAATCAAACACTTTGCGTTTGAAATATGTTTTTGCAATCCTACTGACACGAACCGTATGAAATACCAACGATACAGTGTTCAGTAATTCAGTGACAAATACAACATTATGCTCATTCTCTGTTGACTAGACAATCATCTTAATGATCTCTTGGGACTTGAATCCATTCTTTGTTGAACATCCTGTAAGTACAGATGCCTTACTATTTTTTCGTTTGCAGGTGCTACCTCTTTTGTCGATCTACTTGCTGATCAAAAATTTTATAATGCACTGCTTCTTTGAGGAATTTTTCTTTTAACTGACTGATGCAAGAACGATAAGAGTACTGCAAAATACCATTTTGGTAACGTTCTCCGAATCGAATGTAGTCTTCTAAAATAAATTGATTCTGTTCTACTGTGAACTCCATGTTATCTTAAAACACACACTTGGTACTCTAATTCAAAATAAATCTTGGTACATTTGATTGTATTACATAATAACGAACCGATTGCGACGTTTTAATATTAAAAATGCGTTAATTGACTAGGAGGATGTAAATGGCTGATTTGTGGAGAAAATGGAAACGTATTGTCGATAATAATAAGACTAAATTTACGTCACGGGTCTTTCGATCGCTTTATGTGCAGGGTGTCCCATTAGTTGAGATGAAACATCTCGTAGCGTTGTTCAGCAGTTCATACAGAACATAAAACAGCTAAAATGTTTCTTTTTTGCAGGCTAGTTTCATGCCACGAATTTCTTGAAGTTTGGGAATTGAATGCTGAGTATCTTCAACAACAAAGCTAAGTTAATTATTATGTAATTATATATAATTATCAATAACAATATTAACAATAAAAATGTTCTAAAAGTTGTGAAGTACAGTGCTAAATACTTGCAAAAATTAGAGGCACATCCGAACCCTCTAGCAATTAACTTACTAGACAACAGTGAACATGTGCGTAGACTTAAAAGAATCGGGAAGGGACAACTAGGCGCCGTCGACTGGGCGCCGCCAACTGGGCGCCGCCAACTGGGCGCCGCCGACTGGGCGCTAAGCCAACTGGGCGCCAACCCAACTGGGCGCCAACCCAACTGGGCGCCAAGCCAACTGGGCGCCAAACCAACTGGGCGCCAAGCCAACTGGGCGCCAGTTAAAAAAATATTTATCTAAAAAATTGAAAGTAAATAAAAAGTAAAAATTATATAATAAATGATTTTAGTCCTACAAATAATAAAAAAGAATAATTTTTCAATATGTTCATTGATAATTTGTATGACTTGTAATTATAAGTGAAGGCAGGTTAGAGTAAGAGATAATAATCCTAAACGCGTCATAACAATTATTTATTATAAATACCAGCATACAAAGTAATGTAATACACAATATACTATTGATACAGGGTAGCCAGAATCCCTGTATTTATACAATGCTAATATTAAAAATTAATAATTTTATAATATAATTATACACACAATAATTATGGAGCCATTTGAAAATTATGAGAAACTCCCTGTAAAAATATAGTTATATCCCGGTTTTCATATTCCCGCACAAGCTTTTATATTCTGTCATCGGTTCCTCGGTACTTTTTTAGTTTTAGAGGAGGATTCTGACCCGAAACAAGCTGTTCATAGTAGGTGTCACGTCCTTTTTGGACCTTTTTTAGGCCATCGATTAATTTCCATATCGTACGATGGTCCATTGCTAGCTCCGTTTGTAGTCTACGGTGGGCAGCTTCCTCATGATTATTTGTGCGGTCGTCTTCATTTAAAGTTCTTTCGTGTAAGTTCCAAATCTCAGGTGGAAAAAGGGCAGGGGGTCGATTCTCGAAACCGTTCGCTTGCGAGTCGCATGCGTTAAGCCAGGATAGCGCATGGAAATCAAAGCATCGGTATTCTCGAGTAGTCGTATACGCTAAAATTCGATCGACTTCCATTCGCTTCGTAACGAGTGCCCCCAAACCACTCGCTTTTACTTAGCGTCTACGCTATCTGGTTTTCGCCTGCGCAGTGGTTCCATTCTACTCAGTTTAGTTGTGTTCGCTTGTTCGATATAACCTCAAATATTTGATTGTTTGCATTTATTATTTTTAACATGGCATTAAATGATTTGGTTTTGCTGTATGGAATTGGGGTTTTAGAGGAAGTCGAAAATAATGCCGAAAGACCGCCACGTCGATTCCACGACCGCGATGACCCGTTTGAATTATCAGATAAGCAATTTATTCGGTTATTTCGACTGACTAAAGAGTTGACGCGTTTTGTGATTGATCTAGTAGCAGAACATATACCTGCACCGTCAAGAGTATCTGGTTTAGATGTGCAGACTAAGGTAAATTTTAAAAAAGTAGGTATTTGTCTAATAATATATCTAATTTTTTATTCGCATTAAAGGTTATGATTGCCTTGCGATTCTTCGCAGCTGGAAGCTACCAATTAGATACTGCCTCAAATGTTTCTTTGGCAGTAAGTCAATCCTCTGTATCGAGAGCAGTAAATGAGGTGAGCGAGGTGTTGACAAACCCGATCATATTCAACGAATATGTTAAATTTCCAAGAAATGTGGGTGAACTGGATATTTTAAGAAATGAGTAAGTAGAGCAGTGACTAAAGCTAGTTTTAGAATTTTTAAATGTATGTTGTGCATTTACAATAACTTTGGTTTCAGATTTTACAGGCAGTTTGGATTTCCGGGGGTGATAGGATGCTTAGACTGCACCCATGTTGCCATTGTTCCTCCGAAAATAAATGCTCCTGTACAACCAGAAGCTATTTATGTTAATCTGAAAGGATACCATTCCATTAACGTTCAACTTGTAAGTGTCCTAATGCAACCAGTATATAAACGGCACTGTTATTTTAAAGCTGTGGCATTAATTAAGACTGATTATTTTTCACTTTAAATTTTAGATATGCGATTCGAGACTGAGGGTAATAAATGTGAATGCCAGATACCCAGGAAGCGTTCATGATTCATATATCTGGAATAATTCGACTGTGAAAGAACTTCTGGTGAATATGCATAGGAATGGATTGAATGACTATTACCTCCTAGGTAAACATCTTCGAAATTCAACATTATAATTTTTTTAAATTTTAATAAAGCTATAAAAAATTTTGTAATTATTATAAATACTCTTTTTAGGTGATTCGGGGTATGCATTACGACCATGGTGCTTAACACCATTAGAAGAAGACCCAGAGCCAGGTACACCCGAAGAATTGTACAATAACTGCCATAAATCCACAAGAAGCATAATAGAGAGATGCAATGGTGTATTGAAAATGCGTTTCCGGTGTTTATTAAAACATCGTGTGCTTCATTATGCACCCAATGTGGCATGCAAAATAATAAATGCTTGTGTTGTGCTCCATAACTTGTGCATTGAGCACAACGTTCCAGATCCAGAACCCGAGGAAGAAGATGGTATCGATTATGGCATATTAGTAAATAATCCGGAAGGAGATGAAAATGAGGTGGTTATACGTAGAGTAGACCCAGACTTAGCCGAAGCAAGACGCATGCAACGTCAACTGATTCGAAACCATTTTAATAGAAATTAGAATGTTATAGTCTACTTTTATGTTTGAATTTTGTTTCTCCTTGATTAACAGTAAATTGTAGTTACATTAAAGTGAAACATTCATAAAATAAAATCGTATAATTTTAAATGTGTTTATTATTATGTATATATAACTAATGAATAAGAACAATTTTAATTACAAACTATCGCTACTAACTAATACTAAATATCTAAAAACATTTTAACATATTAGGAAATAAAACAAATATTTTGAAGAACTTATTTGTTAGCCAATTTTTCCAATGCAGTGGCCATCCTATCAAATGCATTGGTTTGTTTGGCTAGCAATTCAATTTTTTGTTTGTAATAATTTTGTTTTATTTGATTTTGTAATATCACTGCCTCGGTTAAGGTAGCAGTTGCCTCCAGACTATGATGCAGTCGTTGTACTGCTACCCGTTTCTTTTTACCTGCAAGTAAAAATATTAAAATATCAAAAGTGTTGCATGTATTAAACTAAATCACAAGTAGTAGTAGTTAAAAAACTTTATTTTACTTTCTACACATTTAATTAAATTGTGTCCAAAAATACCTGCTGGGGTCTTTGAAGGTGTACCTTCATGTTTTACGTTCCTTCTTGTATCAGCAAGTGGGGTTGGTGGAATTTCTTTGCCAGCTGTTGAAGGTAGTCCTTCTTCAGATGTACTCGCTGGCACAACCACATGCACATGGGATACTAATAACAATAAGGAAACACTTAAAAATAATGTATTTAACTTGAGTTAATAAAATTATTGTACCTGCTGAAGTATCACCTGATGACTTGACTGATGCAATGGATGAAGAAGAAAAATATTGGTCAGCAACAATTTCTACATCGTCCCCCAATATAGTTTTAAAGTCCTATAAAAAATAAACAATGTAGAGGAATTTACTTTATACAAAAAAATTTAATAGTATAACATAGTCAAATTCCGTAGCCGATTCTTTTATATCAGCATGTCCCTCTACTTGTGTTGGTGCAATTAAACATAGGACATCCCCCTCAACAGGTGTGAGCACCTCGGTAATTTCACCACCACCCCCTGTACCTCGACGATGAATATTTATTTTGGCTTTCTTCGTACGGGTTTTGTTTCGTTTATCTTGCCAAGTCTGAAACAAAGGCATTTGTATCTATTATTTAGCAGTGAAAAAAATTAATTATTTATTTTTACCTTACGCCACTGTACCCATGTTTTATTGGCGCCAGGAATTGCATTTAAAATTGCTGTTAATTGATGCCATAATAGTTGCGCTTGCTTGTACGTAAAAGAAGACGTGAATTTTCCAGATGTTAATTCCGGATGTACACTTAAAAATTCCAGCATTGTTCGCTGCTGAGAAACAGAAATTTTAGCACTTCTCTTGCTCTCCATATCCAAACTCAACAAACACTAAACAGCAGCCAACTTGTAACACACCTTTCTCTTGTGGATGCAAGTTTGAAAAGAACTTACCTTTAGGTACACTTACATAAATACCCTTTCCGGGAAAATCCAAGCGCATTTATTTATTTTTCGGACGGGATAAACAATAGGTAACTCTTCTTCTAGTTAAAGGAGGGGTAAAAGCTTTCTAATGTCGGGAAAACCAAACTACCTAACTAAAGAATTTCTGAAAGAGAATAATCCTTTGCATCCGTTTTGTTTATTTAGTCACTGAGGGGAATGAAACCAACTATAAAAATACCAAAATTTGGGAAACTGCAAACATAAAAATGCGCCAAAATGATTGGTTCTTATTGGTTTACAATTAAAATGCGTATGAAATAATCTCAGACGTTAGTACGCCACTCGCTAAGTAGCCCTTGCTAGCGAACACCGCTCGAGAATACGGTTTAGGTGTATTTTGCTTATCGAATGCGATACGAAGTATTCGCTACGTAGCGCACACGCTTGTAAGCGAACGGTTTCGAGAATCGGCCCCCAGGTCGCCTTCCATTTCCACGCCGGTTCATGCGGCCAATGTAATTATCTTCGAACCACTCTAGAACTGGTTGCAATTCTGCGGGTAATTATGCAGCTATTGCATCTAATGCATTATCTAAATCTGGAATTGGGACAAACGCTAATGCAATTACCATTCTAGCGTTAAGTGAAAAATCACCGTCATTGTTATATTGGACTAGAAGATGGTCCTCCCCTAATATTTTTCCCGGAAAAATCAGAAAATTTCCTTATTATATATACGACTAAAATCATTTGTTATATAATTTTTACTTTTTATTTACTTTCAGTTTTTTAGAAGAATATTTTTACTAACTGGCGCCCAGTTAGTTTCGCGCCCAGTTGGTTTGGCGCCCAGTTGGTTTGGCGCCCAGTTGGTTTGGCGCCCAGTTGGCTTGGCGCCCAGTTAGTTTGGCGCCCAGCTGGCTTAGCGCCCAGTCGGCGGCGCCCAGTCGGCGGCGCCCAGTCGGCGGCGCCCAGTTGTACCAGACCGTAAAAGAATCTACCCTTTCGCTTCTGACTGCCTAGCCAACAATACCTTAGAAGTAGCTCGTATTGGAGAGTCACCAATGGGTAGCTACTCCCACATGTTATTCTTTACATAGTGATGTTCATACTATAAGGATCTAATTTGCTTATTGCTATAATTACCAGATTGCAAATATACGTATGGTGGAAAAAAATTCTGCTAATGAGTCGCTTTAATCTTACAATAACAAGATAGTTACTGAAAAATATGTTATCAGGCGGATTTTGTACTTAAAAACATTTGTTTGGTGATTATGATTATGTCAAGATATTCGTACGACCTAGGACCTCCTCTTGTATAGTCTTTCTGCTAATGTGGACAAAGCAACATATAATCTGAGCAAATCTTTCTGTAAGTTTTACCTAATGTTATTATTTGCTTACATTTCGTTCACACAAAAATAATAGGAAGGTACATGATTGCAGAACGAGTCAAAGCCATTTTATATCAAAATCTATTGCTCAAAGCTATTAATGGATATTGAACAATTTTTGTTAAATTTCCATGATTATTTACAATCTGTGCAAACGTAAACAATAGGTAAATTTTGTGAATGAAATAGACGTAGACGTAGAAATTGATCCTGTGATCCTTCTTTTTGCAACTTAAACTAACCTTAATTAGATATTTAGTATGGCTACATGGTATTTGAATTACACTTAATTGATTCTGGTAGTTCGGTCCGCCGTTTCCCTACAGTTGTAGTCCGTAAGTCCAAATAGGCTTAATTATTATTTTGTACACCAAAAACTTGTTTTCAAGCTAAAGCTGCAACCTCCAACCTAACAGCCAATACATTTGTCTAAATCTAATTAATGCCAAGTTGTTCCTTTTGAGTAAATATGTGTTTACGCCATATCATTCTTTTTCCTAGGTATTTTACCTCTTCAGATTGTAGGACTTGTGTTCTATTCAGTGTCACAGGTGGAGAGCTAGCGGTTCTGATTACTAAGGTTGATTTCACTGGCTTGTTCCTCGACGTTTTTAGCCACGTCTAAATTTTATTGATGTACATTTCTGTAAGCTGATGCTGGGTTATGATGTGATGTTGCGGTACCATCTGCAAAGGTCGCAACTGTGATTTGTTTAGTGGATGATTGTGGTGAAAGGTAAATATAATGGCGTTCCCTTGAGGCACTCCTGCATTAATTTTATTTAGGCTAGTATACTCATTTTGGTATTTGACAAAGAAATGTCTGTTGCTTAAATAAAGTTTCAAGACTTCATAGAAGTGGTGTGGCAAGCTCTTTTTAAGTTTATACGAGGGCAGTTTATTAAGTCCATGCTAAATGTAATAGATGGCGTCTCAATCGGAATTTTCATACAACATTTGGAAAGAGTATCTTTAAATAGGCCAAGAAAAAATTTTCATACAGATCTGTCAGATAGTTCAGTTTTTACAACATTCGAAAACAGACAACCTCGTGAATTTTCAAAAAAATGGAAAAAAGTGAATTTCGTGTGTCGATAAAACATTATTTTTTGCGAGGAAAAAATATTACGCAAACCCAAAAATCGCTTAACAAACATAACAGCGTTTGCTTAGGATTGATCATAAACGTAATCGAATGACAACTTCAAAGGAATGTTTGGAGATGTTTAATCGTAATCGTGGCGAGTTTTTGCGTCGATCGTAACTGTGGATGAAATATGGGCCCATCACCATACACCGGAGACCCAGGAACAGTCGAAACAGTGGATTTGTCATGGTGAACCGGCTCCAAAGTAGGCCAAGGCGGTTTTATCGGCCAACAAAGTCATGGCCATAGTTTTTTGGGATGTACCCGGTGTAATCCACATCTATTACCTTTAAAAGGGGAAAAAGATAAACGCAAAGTATTATGCAAACTTATTGGACCGATTTCACTACGATTTACGAAAAAAAAAACCACCACATTTGGTGAAGAAAAAGGTTCTTTTCCAACGAGACAATTGTTATGTTATTTTCAAATTCGCCCCTTTATAGGAATTAATTTCGTAATTTGTTTGCCGCTTCGTAAGAATTAGTAACGTTATTTTAATTACAGTCTTATTTTGGGTTACCATTTCTGTTTTGTCTTTCGAAGTTTGAGATATGTTAACAGTTTCTTTTGCGTCGAAATTGAAGACTCTTGTTTTTTTCCGCGCTTGACCCTGGACACTTCCGAGTCCACCTTTCTTGACTCCGGACCTTCCCAAAATTACATCTTTAGGGGAGGGCCGTAAATATATCGAGTGCTGCAAGTCGAAGCTAGACCCTTAAGACAGACGGACGTAACTTCGAATATCGTTTTCTTTTCTATCACGGCGCTTTTTGCTACTTCAAGTTTTACTGTATGAAAGACGTAAATCCTGTTGCACCAGTGGCGGCGAGTTTTTCTGAACGTTCAAGAATTAAAATTATGTAATTCAAAGTTATAGCGTTATCACTTGTCATTTTATTGTATTGTCATATTTTAAGCGTTTAATTATATGTGTGTTTAAAGTTTACTGCTTCTTAGTGTGTCTTTTGCACTTGTTTGTGTAAGAATTTTGCAAGCTTTAAATATATAGGAGGAGGCACAATAAAGGTAGGTTCCATTCCCGTAAGCTGTTGGCTTCTCGGCCTTCCACAAGGACCTACAATCAGCTGGATTTGGAAGTTGGCACCCACTTATTTTGAGTTACCCTGTACACAACTAAAGATTTTCTCCCATAAGCGATTTTCACGAACTCCCCCTACTCCTCTGAGCTAAGCTGTAGGCCCTTACTTTGGAAAAACGTTGGACTAAGTGTATCGAGCTGAAAGGTGACTATGTTGAAAAATAAAATGAGTTTCGGTAAAAAACCCTTGCCTACTTTCATTTATCATGGACTTCATCCCACAGTTTATAGATTGCCTGATTACTATTTAAAAGTGCAGCAAAATAATTTATCTCATCGTTTACTTGGTTTACTATTCTATGCACTTGTTCTATTGCGGCATGCTGATTTATAAATCCAACTTGATGATTTGGGATTAATTTCTTATGTAGTTGAGCCGTGAGATTTTGAGCATGTCTATTTGGGTGAGAACTAAGTCTAGGAGCATAATTAACACAATACTTTTTTAGTTCTTCTTTCACCGTTGCCATCTTAAGGTCACGTCATTTATGGGGACAAACCATGGAGCATTGACTATTATCTGAAGCATTTTGGACTGGAACCCTTCCAATATTTCGATGTTTAAATTGCAAGCTGATCCGCATAGCATGATTCCGTAGGTTCATACTGGTTTAAGAGTAGCAGTATATACTAACAACTTGATATTTACGGACAATTGGAATTTGTGACCAATTAACCAGTACATGTTACGCAGGTTGAGGTCTAATTTTTCCTTTTGGTGAAAATGTGACTTTTCCACGTCAATCTTCGGTACAAATGTATTCCTTGATATTTAGCTTCATTGCGCTGTGGTATGCGTTGGTTGTTAAAACTAACTGGGGCACAGTTTGCCTCTTCGGTTTGCAAAGGTAACATGAACAGACTTCAGTTCATTTTCTTTGATACGCCACCAGGTTTGAATATAATTAAGGTTTGTTTGAAGATGTTGTGATGCAAAATGAGAATCTTCGTGGGAAGTAAGCAAAGCTGTATCATCAGCGAAAGTTACGGTAGTGGCATTACCGTTTGCGGGTAGGTCAGCAGTGTAGAGGAGATACGGAAGGGGACCCAGAACATTTCCCCTGGGAACACCGGATTTGATAGGATAGACTGATGTTTGTTCATCATGGAATTTGATAAGAAAATGAAGGTCTTGTAGAGAAGCTTTAAAAACGAGAAATAGCTGAGAGGTAGGAGTTTTCCGGTTTCGTACAGAAGTCTGGTATTCCAAATTTTGTTAAAAGCCTGGGTTACGTCTAGGAATAATGCAGAACAGTATTATATATACACGATGAATCCGTACGATAGTTGCATGCTCCTGTCCACATCCAAATTGATGGTTAGATATAATTTGTAGTGATTCAAAGATTGACTTTAGTATAACGTTTACACGTTTTTCAAAAACTTGAGACTTTTGGAAACAAGCTAATTGGTCTGTAAGAACTTACGTCTTCCAATGGTTTGTCCGGCTTTGAAATTAAGATAATTTGTGCTACGTTCCATCGGATAGTAAAGTAGCCAGTTCTTAAGATGATATTATAGATGTAGGTTAATATCTTAAATTAGCTTTTTGGTAGTTCTAAGATTATCTTAGCGGTAATACGTCCAAAATCTGGTGATGGTATTGGATTCAGTTGCTAGATAGCTTGAGCAATTTGAACAACTGAGATTTTCGTGATAGGTAATTCTAGCTGTTGATTCAAGGAATAGGCAGATATCAGTTCCACTGTTAGCATTGGCGTCAGGTGGGTATGGGTTAAAAACATCTTCTAAATAATGTGCGAAGGTCGTCTCCTTTTCGTTGTTCTCTTATTGGAGAGTCGAACAGGTGTGGCCGATTTATGTTTTTTGTATCATACCAGAAGGATTATTCGGTGGCCTGGTTTGCTGAAAGATTTTAAAATTATTTTTGATTTTATAGATTTTTATGACGATTAGGCAATGTTGTTAGCTCTTGTGCAGCCTTATTTAAGTTAGTTTTATCTGCAGGGGCTAGCCTTCTTTGCCAAATTTTACGTTTTTTCTTACTAATGCGAGCAATTCGTCTATTTTGTTTGAAATGTGAAATGAGAAGATCTAATTTGTTCTCAACTATTTCACGAAAATGATCCCAGCAGGATATTTGTTACTTAGGGAAGGAGACGAATCATGCAGAGTAATTCGCCCTATCCGACGTAATGGTGTTTGTTTCCTGCAAACCTCACCAAGAACGACACGTCCGCACTCTACCTGTGATCTCTTAACCCAAAGATGGCGTATGATTCGTTATTTACTTATTAAAGTACTGGAATAGATCTAACGAACATTCAAATTCAGGTACGAGAAAACAGACGAACGGCACAAATTACACTGACGTTTATTAAAAATATGTCAGTCGCAAATAGTTGAAATTTAGAGACGTATCCAAGCAGTTTTTAAGTAAGTCCAAATCAAGAACCGTTTGTTGGGTAATTTTCTTCCACTACTGAATAAACTTCTGAAAATATGAAACGGGTAATGGTTGAAGTATGGGATGGCCTAAATGGGGTGCTCTTTCATTTTTATTCATTACTAATAATCAAGATGTTCTGCAGTCAATTTTTCTTTCAGATGACAATGTTAACAACGAAGTGTTTGAAATGGATTCTACTTGTTACCGTGCAGCTGTTGAAAGTTTCCGCTCAAGAAGATTCTGAGGAATGTACTTTTAGACCTTGGGGAGAAATTTCGTGCTCAAATGTGAACTCCATCGAGCAGCTAAAGCAAGAGTTTCAGAAGACTTTGGTGCAGCATCAGCTCAAACTGGATGACTTTCAGGAACTAGAAGTATTCGGCAGTGACTTGAATTATTTACAAAATCTAGCAGTGCTAGAAGACGTTAAACATTTACAGACCTTTAAAGTAATTTTGTGTAATATTAGTAATTTACAAGCACGGACTTTTGAGCATCTGACTTCTGTAAAACAGATACAAGTACGTGTGAGTTCAATTGATAGCATTGACAATAATGCGTTTAATGGACTTAGAAGATTAAGGATACTGAATTTCAGTGAAAATAAAATTGGCAGCTTACCAGAAGGTTTGTTCGACGACCTTATCTCTCTCTCAAAATTGGATTTGAGTGGCAATGATTTAGAAGAAATAAACGTTGGCATTTTTAAAAATCAGAACAATCTTAGGGAATTGACGCTATTTAATAATAATATTAAGCGGATTCCACCAAATGTTTTCGCAAATCTTTACGTATTAAAAACTTTAATGTTAAACGACAATAAAATTCAAAGTTTAGAAGAGAATTCATTTAAGGGGTTGCGTAATTTAAAGACATTGGCTTTATTTAACAATTCTTTGTCGAGTTTACACCCGGGAGCATTTACAGACTTAACTTCACTGTCTACCCTTGATATAGATTTTAATAATATTGAAAAATTAGACGATACTTTACTCGCAAATTTACGTCAGCTGGAAGAGTTTATTGGTTCTAGAAATAAAATTACTAAAGTGCCAGTTAATTTGTTTGAAAATCTTTCCCAATTAAAAGTAATTGATTTAAGCAACAATGCCATAAATAACATACAGTTAGGAACTTTTGTAGGATTGAACAAATTACTGGAAGTTTCTTTAAACGGGAATCGTATAGCCAGTTTGGCAAACGGTTTATTTGAAGACAACTTGAAATTAAACTTTCTTAATTTGAGCAATAATAAAATAGATTTTGTACCTTCAGATAGCCTGATAGGGTTAATAAGTTTAGACGAACTGTATTTGGATAACAACGACATATCTGACATTGAAATGGGTTCTTTGCAATACCTTCAAACTATCAGAAGATTACATTTAGAAAATAATCGCTTGAATTCTTTGCCCAGAAACCTTTTTAAAGGACTGGAATATCTGCACACTCTGAATCTTTCCAATCTCCATTTCCTTCGACTGGGAGGAAATCAACTGGATCATCTGGAAAGCAAC
>JABXWE010057932.1:0-11983 GCA_014611495.1 Limonius californicus
ATATATATATATATATATATATATATATATATATATGTATGTATATTCTTTGAGACTTTCTCGATTTCTCGAACTGTCAATATTACAATTTACTTTCGGCTTCGACCGCGTCGTCATTTGGGAACTACACCCAGCATTATCAGGTAAGCGTACAAACATGGTTTGTATGGGTTCACAAATAGCTAATAGGCATAAGCCGATTAAGTATTATTGTCCTGGCAAACAAAATATATTAAGATCAAATCCTTGTCCGTCCCTAGTTTTAAATAACCACTTGTCTACAAAAGAAGTTTTTTCGAGCCCCCACAACATTCCTGCTATTTCTTATGTAAAGTGACCTCCTGAATCCGAATATAACCCCCGCTTTCCCCCACCACCCGCCGTTTTCGGGGGAGCCCCGTATTTTTATCACTTCGATAATAATTTCATGGCCATGAATTTAATTTGGAGGGGTGAAAAGGATTATTTTAGCTGTAAAGAATAATAAACAAAAAGTAAAAAAATAAATGTAAAATGTAAAATAATAAATGTAAAGAATAATAAATAAATAAGATAAGTACCTTCATTTGGTGCTTGCTTTCCGTTTGTAACCTGAGGTAGAAGTTTCTCGTACTAACAACTAGCAGTACTCTGTCAACATGCTCGCATTCCACTTCCCTGAAAATATCCTCTCGAACTTAGTGATGTCTTGATGGAACCGTTCCCCGTGTTCAACCGAACTACTCTTAAATTTTCAGGGAAGAAGTCCAGGAGTGGGTGAAGGAAATGCACTTTAAGAGACATACTACACCCCATGGCCTTGTACGCTGACCGCAATTCCTCGACATGTGCGACATACGCATCACTTTTGTTGTACCCAAAAAGTTCTCACACACGTTTTTGAATGCAAGCCAAGCTCGTTTTTCTTTTGGATTCAGGTGTTCAATAAACGTCGAATCTTGGAAAAGTTGTCTAATCTGGGGGCCCACGAAAACTCCTTCCCTGATTTTAGCCTCACTAAGACGAGGAAATTTAGTTTTCAAAAATTGAAATGCATCACCTGTCTTGTCCGTTACTTTCACAAACTGTTTGGCCAATCCGAGTTTGATATGCAAAGGCGGCAAGTAAATATTTTCCTTCGGGACCAGAAGATCGTTCGCGACATTTTTCTGACCGGGAGTAAAACTTTCTCGCCGAGGCCAGTTCCGTACGATGTAATGTTTGCCTCGGGCTCGGCTGTCCCATTCACATAGGAAGTAGCAGTATTTTGTGAAGCCTGATTGCAGGCCCGTGAGTAGAGCAACAACCTTTAAGTTAGCGCAAAGTTTCCATTTATAATCATGATAGCTGATTTTATCAAGGATTCGGCTGATGTTTTCGTACATCTTCATATCCTTCATATCCACAGAGTATGCAACCGGGACTGATGGTAACTCATTCCCATTGGCCAACATGTCAACTTTCAAGCTTGTCTTTGATGAGTCTATAAACAGTCTCTATTTGGCTGGGTCACATGGCATTTTCAATTCTAACATCAATGCATTTGAATTAGAGCAGAACACTAAGCCTTCATCTTCCGAAAAAGGTAGTTTCAGGGTTGACTGCCTGGTCTTGTAAGAAGAGATTTTTACGCTCTTTTCTAAGAGAGTCCACTGCTGAAGTCGAGATCCAAGATGTTGAGATTTACTCTTAGGTAACTCCATATCCCTGATGAGATCATTCAATTCCAACTGAGTAACGAGGTAAGGTTGTCGATGAATTGAATCGGTTGTACACTCTTCATCATCGGTGGACGTATCATTTGATGGTCCAGGCTGTGGCTCAAAGTGGTTCTAATCCATTTCTGGCTCTAGAGTATAGGTTTTTGGGGGCACCGGGATTGGCAAAGATTCGATGTGAGGAACTGGTCTTAGAGCTGAAGGGATATTTGGATACCACTGAATTGTATGGTTACTTTTGCTAGAGAACCCGACGGTGAAAGTCATACAAAAGTAACAATTTGTGAGTTGACAGCGAGGTTCGCACCAAACCATGGGCACAGCAAATGGTATTGATTTACGGGTACCTTGGAACTATGTGGTCAAGCTACTGTAACAAGTAGTGCAGCCAACTGTTGGAGCCCAATCCTGGCCCTGATCTCCAATTTGGCAATCAAGGTAAAATTTATAAGCATGAAAATTCCTGTGCAAACCTGTCCCCGTGAGGTATTGAGAGCGCCAGCGTGGTACAGTGAATCTTCCGAACTGTTGCTTTATATTTTTAGTATTGTTGCTATATATTTTTATTATTTGGTGGTGTTTGGGGGTGAATGAGAGGGGCTGAAAGCTGGAATATTTAGAAAATAAGTGAAAAAATTGCGAAAAAACCGGAAAAATCGATCAATTTTAATGATTAGTGATAAGTGATAAAAATAGGTGGAGGGGGGGCCTCCCCCGTAAACGGCAGGTGATGGGGGAAAACGAGGATCCTATTCGGATTTAGAAGGTCATTTTACATAAGAATCAACAGGAATGGTGTCAGGGCCGATTTTCATGCAGACCAGTTAACTTTGTAGCTTTTAAGATCCGTTTATTTTCAAATAGGGGTTACGTCCGCTAAATTTTCCTGTTCATGCTTCAGTCGCCTGGGAATCCTCAATTCGTGTTTTCTCGAATTATTGTGTTGTCTAATTCATATAATATAATATTGTAATGTAACTCAGCATTTTGTATTTTCTGTATTTACCCAACTAATCTGTTGCCTACTTTTGAGTTAGCTATAAATCTTACCTCAATTTTAGGTTACTCATTTAAGTATTTGATCTGTGGTTGGTGCAGTGTAACTGATATTTACTGTGATGTCACAGAATTTTGAAGAATTCATTCAGATGTGTGAGATATTGAATTTACCATTTGGCTATTTGTTGCTACCTACTATTTGTTATACAGGACACTATTTATTTTATGAATAATTTTTAATTCCTTGGGTTGCATCTTAGAATTTTAGGGGCACTCATATTTAGAGTGTGCGACTAAACTGTAACGTAACTGTTTATATTTGGCACTGTTTATATACAGGGTGTACAAAGTTGATTTAACCTTATTATTATTATTATTACATTTTTCACTTCACTCTTGTGTTTTATTGTGTTCTTGTTTGTATGTTGAAACCCGCAAGTCTTATCCTTCGTGGTAAGAGTATACCCTTACTTGGATCCGTTAATGTAGCTCATAAGAATTGCTGCACGACGATTGGCGTCCTTTTGAGAATTTTGTTGTTGTTGTGTCTATTCACCTACACCCGTTTCGCAGACTAGTTAGCCGTGGTGAACACACCGAAACATTCCAATGAGTTACCCATGGGTAATAACTCGGTGTTTCAGGTCTGTTACGAAAAATTTTGTCTTTTGTCCTGTCGTTATCCCTGTGGGTGCTAGTGCGAAGATTCTTTGTAACATGGTTTAAAAAGCATGTTGAGAATTCATTATATTATGGATTGACTACAGACAGATGTACATATGAAATGAATACAAGAACAAATAGCACGGTTTACTATCTAACCTCTAAATGAAATTAAACTTTAGATTAATTTCGCAGAACTTTTTAAGGAATACTCCCGAATCAGGATAATCCCCAGCAGGTAATTTAGAGTAAATTTCAACAGCTATAGTTATTTGAGACCGGAAAAAATAAACCAAGATAGTTTACCATAAAAAGAAGGTTAGTCGTTCAATTGCAGCTAATAAAATAGTAAAATAAGAGTGGAATGAAATGAAATTGAATATACCAGGTAATTTTAACATAAAGACTATGGATTAGCTGAAATCCTGAACCGAATACCTTACAGTGAAATCGCATGGTGCAATACTTAAAGCATTAATGAAAATTATACCAAATTCACCATTAACTTCAGGAATAGAAGGTACCTCACGTATTTCATTAGAAGAAAACTGTTCCTAATGGCACCAACGACTTTACGAAATTCGGCGGCATCAAATTTTTCTTTTATGGAAATTCCATGACAACGAACGAAGCAAGGTATAATTATTAATTATGTTTCAGATTACTACAAAATGTTATTTTATGTATTATTAAGGCAATAATTATCTCAGAAGATATACTTTTCATGGGGTTCATCAAATTGAAACTTATTAACACACAGAAGTGTGGTCCCGTTTTCCTGTACACCTTACATCAATATTTCAGTTCTTGGAACTATTTTCGTCTTTTGATAGCGCAAAGTCCTGGAAATTTATAAAAATAGAAGTTATCATTATTTAACAGGTGTGACGCCTTTTTTGGTCGAATTATACTCAGGTCAGGTCAAAAATGTCCATAAGTACGGCGATTCTTATTATTAAACACAACGACGCCTTTTTGGGTTTTCAGACGTCATGTTGCCCTTGTCCAAAGTATCTGTCATTAGGCAAACCGCAGTCAAGCTTGTCAGCTGCAAGAAATTTATAGAGGTTGGGTTTCTATCTAATTCCTTCAGCGCCCTGTGCTTAGCATCTGTCAACTCAGATATAACCCAAAATTTTTGCATAAGGTGGGATATTTTTAAGATTCTGTATTTCCACTTAATGTACCTAATAGCATGATATTAGCGCACGATTCAAAATCACCGTTTTCATAGCAAAGACTATGATAATTACTCCAAGGCTTCCTTTGTTCTACTAACAAACCATGTGAATCAGTGACAGCACATAATGAGAAAATGCGGCAGTTTAAGTTAATAACAAATTGTTGTGATTGTTATCCTTATAGATTACTAGTTTTTTTCTTATTCGGTAATTTGGTTTATTCGTCAAGAAGCTTTTCTTCTTTCTTTTCAGCATACTTCTGGTATTCTGGTAATCTAAAATGATTTACATAAATTGTCTTGTATCTAATTCTGAACGTTTGAGGTATAGGAACCAAAGAATTTAGAAAACTAGGTAATTTGTTATTAAGAATTTTAAGAATTTAAATAAATAAAAATTCATTTGCTGCTTAACCCTCGAAAGGCAGAAATTGAGTCTCAAGTGACTTTCGTTCCTTCTTTTTAGTAAATCCATCGTTTTTCATAATACCGTTTTAGGCGTTATCCTCGCAGCTGTTATAAAGATGTTTTAGAATAAATTTCGTGGCAATAACTGGTATAATCCGCTCGGATCGCTTGAGACCGGAAGGTTTGCTTTCTGTGTAGGCAATGAAAACAAAAATAGTCATAAGTGTGATAATTATTTAAATTTATTTGTCATCTGTGGACAGGTTACAGGAAAAAATAAAGCAAATCATGTAAGAAATAATTTTTACGTTATATCAAAATAGGAGTAGGGCCACTAGAGACCCATACCCGCCTTCGGCGTAACTAAAAATGCTTCTGCAGTAAGAGAGTTATTGTAAGGTTTCTAACATTAAAGACATTCTGGTTTGTTTATTTTAAGAAAAAATACTTAGCACTGCTCTATTTTGTAATTTTCGCAGACTCTGTATGTTCCTTGCCGTTGCTAAAGTAATATACAATATTTAAAATCTAAGTAAATGATGGTTTTTCGCAATAAAATTCTAGGCCAAATGTTTAATATACAACTACTTCGTTTAAAGACTATTTTCTTGACAACTTTTTCTCTGCTACCTGATTAATATCTTCGTTAAATCACTTTATTATAACAATAATATATTTATTTACAGGTATTCTCTATACTGTGTGTCCCCTAACTCGCGATAAAAAGCTTTCTAGCTCTGTTAAGCAGTGCATACTAAATATAAAGCAGCATAAATATGTATTTTCTCAGGCTAGTTTCTTCACAAACAGACAAAAAGATGGTGAAACGTGGCAACTGTGTCATATGAGGGTTGCCTTTTATATTTCGGGATTGGGCATCGTAAAGTTGGACATTTTTGACGGTATACGTACTCAAAACGTTTTGACGTACGAGCGCTATTTGTGTAGTTTACAGTAACTTGAAGAATTCATATCGGCCAAAAAATGGAATTAAATCGGGAACTTTTTCGTGCGATCATTTTTTACAACTTTCGACGTGGATTAACCCAACAACAGTGCATCGATGAACTTAATTCGATTTTTGGCGATGAAGCACCATCAAGGACCCGTGCTTATCGATGATTTGCCGAATTCAATCGTGGCCGTAGTTAGGTCAACGACGAATTTCGTGAAGGTCGTCCAAAATCGGTTGTTGTTCCGAAAAACATTGATGCGGTGCGTGAACTGATACTGCAAGATCGTCATGTGACTTATCGTGAGATTTGAGCGTAAAAAGATTTGTTCGCGTTGGATTCCACATAATTTGACAATCGCTCAAAAACAAGCTCGTAGTGTAAATTGGTTGCAAGAAATGTTAAAAAAATTAGATCGTAGTGCTTCAAAACATGTGTATGACATCGTGACAGGTGGCGAATCGTGGATCTACGCATATGAGCCCGATAGTAAACAGCAGTCGACTGTATGGGTCTTCCAAGGCGGGCCAAACCCAACAAAAGTCGTTCGGGTTCGAAGCACTTCGAAGCAAATAGTCGCCTGTTTATTCGGTAAACTGAACTTGTCTTAACCGTACCATTAGTGCAACGTAGAACGGTCGGTTCTGAATGGTGCACAACCATTTGTTTGCACAAGTCTTCGGAGAAAATAAGGAAACCCAACCGTCGAAGACGGATCATTCTTCACCACGACAATGAGAGCTCTAACACATCGGCTCGAACAAGTGGCGGTTTGAGCACTCGGCACAACGGCGATTTGATGAGTCATCATAGTCCTGATTTGGCATCCAATGAATTCTTTTTATTCCCGAACATCAAAAATAAATTGCGAGGTCAAGGTTTTTTGACACCTGAAGATGCGGTTGATGCGTTCACAAGGCATGTTTTGGAGATATCTCAATCGGAGTGGACAAAGTGCTTCGAAAATTGGTTCACACGCATGCAAAAGTGTATTGATCTTCATGGATAATATTTTGAAAAACGATAAAGGCATTTTCGATGATTAATATATGTTTTTGTTATTTAATTCCGAAATATAAAAGGCACCCCTCGTGTGAATGTTGCATGCTCTACGGAAAATATTTTTGCCGTTACTATAGAAAACGATTATAAAATTTTTATTATATAACTATTGGTATCTAGGCCAGTCGACGCATTTGGCAACACAAATTAACTATTAAATAATTTTCATTTCTGTACCACCATACGTATAGTTACCGGCTCATTTTTTTATGCAGTATCCCCAGTGCACAGCGGATTATAGTAGTTATCAATCCTTTTTAGTACTTAAATACAAATTACTTATGAACGAAAATAATTAAAATAACGTACAGAAGCAAATCAGAATTAGAGGTTTCTCTAAATTAATGGAACGAGTCAAAACGGCCACGAACAACGTTTTGACGTACAGCACATCTCACTGCAATTGAACTTTGTACTCGTTGGAGCATGTATTCGTGTAAAGTTGCAACCGCTTGGTTGATACGATTGATAAATCGTCCACATTGTTCGCTGGTGTGAGATATACCAAATCTTTTAGATAACCTCATAAATACATATGTAAGGGAGTTGGATCAAGTGACCTTGGCTGCGAAACTACTGCACCCCACGACCACTCCACCGATCTGGAAAATGATTCTGAAGGCAGTATCAAACAATGATTCCATAATGGGCGGGAGTACCATGTTGTTGGTATCGCACATTTTGTCTAGTTATCAGTGAAACACTCATTTAGAAAATAATGGAAGTTTTCAGCATTAAGACAATCTGGCAGAATAAAAGGACAAATGAAATAATGATTTACCGTACCTGCCCAAACATTAACACCGTATCGATTTTGATTACTTCGAACATAAATTGCACGGGAGTTCTCGTCTACCCACATATCATTATTATGAGTATTGTAAATTCCATTCTGCCTAAATGTCGCCTCGTTCATCCACAAAATGTGGCCAATAAAATTCGGATTTTCCTAATGTTGATTTATTAACAATTCACAGTACCTAACTAGTGCAATATAATCCTGTGGTAACTAGTGTTGCAATTATGTCTACAATCCGAGAAATACCACGTACTATTTTTGCAGGCTCCCATTCAATTAATTCTAACACGTTCTCTTTAATATTTGACTATCTTACCATAAATGGACGACCACCACCGCCTCTTTTTAGACCAATACTTCCTTTCTCTCATAGTCGTTCTTCAGTTCAAATAATAGCTGTGTTGTTTGGATGTCTTCTATTTGGATAGCATTCAGCATATAGCCTTGCCGCTGCATTACAATTACCATCAACCTGTTCCAGAATTCAAATCATGTCAGTGTACTTAGCAAATGTGTATTCCATTAATGCAAGTGAAATGGAATTTACGAAGAAGAACAGCAGAATGTGTTTAATAACTGCCAAATTCGGAACAGCAGTGCCAAATTAAACGGAAATTACTATCAGCCTTGCTTAGATTTGCCTTGATGCCATAATTAAATCTTGTATTTAAAATCTTAAGATTAGAAATCTGCAATTTGAACTTGTGCAGAAGTTATTTTTATTGTTAATATCTTCAGTTTATTGATGAGGAATTACCTCCATCCATAATATCTATTAGATTAGATTTGTTGTTAAAGATGAGCAGCATTCGAATTTCAAACTTCAAGGAGCTCGTGGAGAAACTAGCTTGTTCAAAATAAATATTTTAGGTGTTTTGTATTTGGTAAGCACTGCTGAACAATGCTACGCGGTGTTTCATTTCAACTTATGGGACACCTTGCATAGTAGTAGCTCAGTTGGCAGTACGTTCGCTCTCTGGGCATGGTATGGATTCGATTTCCTTTTCTCCATGGCAGCAGATAAAATCCTAATACTGCAACCCATCATACATAATTTCTCAGCCCGGTTGGTAGCCTTGGGATCTTCATGCCAATAATCTGGAATTTCTGTTGTTCGTATTCAGCGTTAAACTGTAGCTACCTCGTATTTGCCCTTAGTGCTGAGGGTGCTCCAAGGGCAGGACGAAGAGGCTGTTAACCAAGGAACTATTTTTCTACACCGTTTACTAAATAACATTGTTCTTGTTTTAGATGTGTTTAATTTAATCGTATTGATTTTTAACCACTTATAATATTCAGCTTAATGTAATTACTACGCTGTTGTCTTGGTATATTCTTCAAATAAGTTGATTTGGCAGTTTATCATGGGAAATGTGTACTTGTAATATATAGGATAAATAAAAATGGATCTAAATTGACCCTTGAGAAATCCCCACGCATATTTCCTATGCTCGGAAATCTTGATTAATATGATGTCGTTTAAATACGCAATCCTTAAGACACTTTATTGTAATCTCCTCTATACTATATTGTTTAAATGTTGCGTGTAAATAAACCCATGTCGGATGTTTCAGAAGCTTTTTAGAAATTTCTAAACACACTTTTTTCCAATTAGTCTAGGTTAAGTTTAATGAGGTTTTTCAGCGCTAATTTTTAGGTTAACCAGATTGTACAATAATTAGTATATCCTTAACTTCTAAATAGTTTTCCTGGTGTTCTTTGCTATAAGCTCTAAGATTTTTTAAAGCAGTCAACATGTTAATCTATTGGAACTTTGAATCTTTTTTATTCCATCTGTTTTTTGTTTTGGACTTGACCAAATTTAAGAAAATACAGTATTTGTGATTTGTAGTAACATTTTTGTAATAGTTAGTAAACGATGAATTTGGCCTTAATAAGAGCAGCATTTTCTGTATTACAATGACCTAGCAGGACGGTTTAGCTGAGCACAACGCGAGTTTGCCATAATTAAGAAAAGACATTTCCAATTAAGCCGTCTTCTACATCACCTGATTATATTGGTAAAATAAAACGTATTCAATTAAAAGCTTCGATAAACGAACTCTTGAGATCCTTTTATACCACACAATTAATTTCTGCTATGAATAGACGCCATAAATTGCAGCTATTCATTCCAATAATTAATTTATTCTATGGTGCTACAGTATGCAGCGTTGTACTTCTCAGTACTTCCAAGAATGCAGACTATTACCTGCCTCTACCAATATTAAAAGGAAAAAATTAAACTAACCTGATATGAATGCCGGGAGGGTAATTTTATTAAAATTGTTCGAGGAAGAATTTTTTCATGAATTGGGATTGCAGTCGCTGTTATAAATTTTGCAAATTCCTAGCAGAGGCAACGTTCTGTTAATACCGTCTGTGGCATAACCTGAAGGGTCGTTTTTTACCCGAAATTGTTGTTCCAATGTACGCCGAGTAACATTACAAATGCATTACATCCGACCACAACAATCGATAAAGCTGATTACAGCAATCTAGCGAGTATTATTAATCGAAATAATGTAGCCTGTCCAGGTTTTACACGGCTGCTGAAATTGCTGATACGTTGATGCCCCCTGAATAATGAAAACACGTACAAAAACATATCCTGCTGTCTATTTACATGACCCTAATAATTAACCGGCGTCGGGCTGTAACCCCGGGTGAATTGGGCGAGATTATGAGGTCCCCTAAACGAAAGGGTTTCTTCCCTTTATTCCCACTCGTATTAAATTTAGTCAACAAGCCGTCCGCTTGGTTTAGCTTTACCACTTAACTCCTCAGATTTTTCTTATTAACAAAGTAACATAAATTTATTTGTTGCAGTGTGATCGTGAACAGCTCCGCTTCCCAAAATAAAGGTAAGGTAGATCAAGGGGAAATTTAATATCAACTTGCTTATATTTTATTACATAGAAGAAGTAGAGCTCCGATTATACGCAAAATGCATATCCTTGAATATTGATATGCCACCAAATAGCTATTGTTATTAAAATTTTCATACTGGTTAGGATGGTTTCTAAAGAATTGATGGGTAAGGATGTATTTAGGTTTGCTTACTGTCATTTTCACTTGTGCAGTGTTTTATTTCAACTACCTTAAATAATGTCCAAAATGCATAGTTTAGTCTCCGCATGGATAAAAGGTTTTACTGATTTAATTCTGGATGGTGACAAAGTATTCTGCAAAACATGCAGCAAAACAGTATATTCTACTCCTTGTTTTACAAACTTATATCTTGCCTTTATATTAGATCCTTAGATTTTTGTTTATTTCGGCAGATAGCCTGTGGAAAGAAATTTCAAATATGTAGCTCAACATGCGGGGACTACTTTGAATCAAGTTAATTTAAAGATAATTCTACATCTCAAATTTTATTACCTCAATCTTTTGCAGAAAATTTTAAAAGGAATGAGAGATACATTTTCAATTTTGATTTGTGTGAAGCTTTGGTTAGTTCAAACATTTCACTATCTAAATTATCCGCCAGTCTTTTCAGGGCATTTTCAAAAATATATTGCAACAGATGAAAGTGTCCTAAGAAAAAATTATGCTAATTATATTTATGTTAATGTGTTGTAACAAATAAGTAGTTGTGTATTCGTCAGGTTATTTATTTCATGGTAAATGAAACTACTGGCGCATGTGGGAGATATACAGGGAATTTTTCTTTTTAGTATACATAGCCTATGTATACTTTTAAAAGAAACGCGTCAATTTCGCCTATTGTGTAGGCAACAGCTTACGGGAATGGAACTCACCTTTATTGTGCCTCCTGCTATATATTTAAGCTTGCAAAATTCGTACACAATAATAAAAGAGGCAGTAAATTTTTAAAACACATATAATGAAATTATTGAAATGGCGATACAAAAAGAAAAGACAGGAAATGGCATTTTGATGGTTTTACAAATAATATTTGAACGTCCAAGAAAACAAAACTCGCCGCCGTTGACCCACGATATTTAGGATATTTCAATAAATCTGTGTAGCCAATGGCGTAGAGTTTACAGGAAAAGTACAGTATTTATATCTTTTTACAATTAACAACAAACAAATGGCGACTTAAGATCGCTTTTAGGTTGCATAAAACAAGTTCAATAACGTGGAATTTTGCAAGTTTGCGCGAGAAAAAAAAGTTTCTTTTACACTGCCCAAAAGAACTGGTGCTTTACCTTGAATTCCGGTGGAGGCAGGCACAATTCCGGGGGGGGGGGGG
>JABXWE010057933.1:0-10482 GCA_014611495.1 Limonius californicus
CCTGTATATGAAATCTTGAAAACTGATAAAAAACAATGGTAGTTTAATGGAAACATTAACTTCTTAGAACAGCAAGTATATTATTACTGAATATGATTGTTATAAATTATAACGATCCCACGATTTATATCGATTTGTACTGGACGTATGCAGTCAAAATATATGTAAAAAACTGTACTGGGAAAAGATATATTATTGGAGATATTGAAATTCATTTTCGATTCGGATGTTCCTCTTGTTTTTATATAATATGAAGATAATCATAAAATACGTAAATTAAATGATTTTCCCTGTTTACCACTAGTGTTTGTAAAATTATATACAGTTAGATTCTAATATACAACCATATAACCGTTCAACCAATATTTCTCAGTTGTTCTGTTTAAGATAACTCTTAAAAAATCTTTTATCATGATTATGTATGAGCTCTGTGCTATGGTATATTAACAGTTTTCTCTCGCTAAGAACAGATGACATTTTGTGTTAAACTGTATATTTTTACCTTTATGAAACAAAATAATTGCGAAACCTCTTAATAACGGTTTCCAAAACAAACAGTGCATAATTCTCATCCAAACCGCAAGCACATTAACGTAATGACGCGAATTTATTCAGCGCTCCATAATTTTCATTTTGTAATTTAGATGGGCAATATGTGATAAGTTTGTAGTCATATTTGCTTCCGCTTTTGGTATCAGATTTTTTAGTTCACTGATTACCTGTAACCTCTTTTTTATATTTTAATGATGATACCCTTGGATCTTGCTTGGGATAACCGACTTAAAAACATTTTGTTTTGATATTGTACCGGAAATGTAAGGTAATTTGAAAAAAAGGTATATACATTTCCTAAACATTATCGTTTTCACTCAACTGATATGATGGATTCACTTAAACTGATTTCAAACGTTTGAATTGACCCCAACGTATAACATTATTATTTGTTTAATCCTACCAAATTGGAGACTTTGTTATAATAATGATTAAATATACTTCCATAGTCACATACTCTAACATTATTTGGGCTACTTTTTCTATAGGTATCTAAAAATTTTCAAAACAATGTTAGATCAGAACATAATTATAATTGACTTATACAATCAAATTTAGTTGCCAAACCAGACATCATCAAAGTTCCATAAATTCAGAAACCGTTACGATACGGAAACCGAATGTGATATGTAGCGGAAAATATACTAGAAAATTGATAGTTCTAAACGTATTGTTATGGTTCGGTTGCTCTGTATAAGTTAAATGGTTATTGGAACAAACAATTCTCTTGCTTATTTTATTTTTTATAGCTTACGATGAGTGTTCCAATTTAAACAACAGTTTATTTTTGAAAAAGGTGGAAACTATATCACTTTTCCATGTAGTTCCCCTATCTGGCGGATATTTGCGCCTTCGAGCTGGAAGCTTTCTAGTACGTTGCTGGAAGAAGGCTTTGGGCTTGATGCGTATCCACTCTTGAACGGCTTCGATATGGTCGTTATTTCACGAAATCTTTTCTCAGCTAAAAGTTCCTTTAATGGACCAACCAAATAAAAATTAGAGGGAGCAAAACCAGGACCGTGTGCTGCATGCAGAAGAAAGTTCCACTCTAGTGTGTTTATGGTTTCAGTTGCTCTTGCAGCGGTATGAGGGCGAGCATTATCTTAAAGAAAACAAACAGAACTTTGTCTTCTCTTCCGTTTGTTCCTGATCATCTGCTTAACTTCTATCGCGCAAGTATTGAATAATAATCTGCATTAATTGTAAAGTTCAGTAAGCAAACCAATAGAAAGCACATCTTGAGAATTCCAAAACAATATTTCCAACACTTTACCGTCTGATAACCCAGTTTCAGATTTGGCTTTGGAAATGTGGTGTGACATCACAGCATACTTGCACATTTTGACTCAGAATTAAAATAATGTACCCAGGTTTCATCAGTTGCTATAATTGAGTTCAAAAATTCACCTCCTTTTCTCTCATATCGCTGCAGTAAAGAAGAAGCGATTTGCAAACAATTCAACTTTTGTTCTTCGGTCAACAAGCGCGGAATCCACCTTATGACATTGAGCTTGGTTTTTTATTTAACACTTCTGAAAGTAGTTTGTAAATTTTGAGAAATTTGACGAATTGTTACTCGTCTTTCTTGCTAAATAGGGGTATTGGCTTTTTCTTCATTGTTCGACAGCCTAAATACCCGACTTTTAGGACATTGGTCGTCGTATTGTGATCACGGTCTTGTGCTCGCAGTCTTGTAAGAATTTTACGCGAAATTACGCCACCATTCGTAAGAAATCTGATTATTACCAGAACTTTCCAGCATCGTAACGAACTATCAAAATAAAAATAGTTAAAAATCCTTTAGTGGCCCAACCAAATAAAAATTAGAGGTAGCAAAATCAGGACTGTGTGTTGTATGCGGAAAAAGGTCCCACTGAAGTTTCTTTATAGTTTCAATTGTCCTTGCACTAGTATAAGGGCGAGCATTTTCTTGGAAAAAGGAATCAGAACTTTGTCTTCTCTTCCATTTGTTCTTGTCTGCTTAACTTTATCGCGCGCAAATGCATAATAATAGTCTGCATTAATTGCAAGGAAGCCAACAATGAGCACCCCTAAGAATAAAAAAAAATGTTGCCCTCACTTTACCAACTTTACAGTTTTTGCTTTCTTAGGCTACGAAGGAGTAGTGCGACACCACCTTATGATTGCACATTGCACGTTTTAACTCAGGAGTAAAATAATGCACTCAGTTTTCAGCAGTTGTCACAAATGAGTCTAAAAATGCATCTTCTTCTGTGTCATATCGCTGCAGTAAAGAAAAAGCGATTTGCAAACGATTTAACTTGTGTTCTTCGGTCAACAAGCACGGAACCCACCTTACGATACTTTAGCTTGTCTTTAACGCTTCCAACTTCCGACATCAACTTGTAAATTTTTAGAAATTTAACGATCTATTACCCGGCTCTCTTGCTGAATTTGGGCATTAACTTTTTGTTAATTCTTTCCTCAGCTCGTCGTACATGAGGCTCTTTTTCTGCGTGAGTTCTCCCGTCTCTAAAATATTTCGACCACTCAAACAACCGACTTTTGGAAACACATTGTTGTGCTTGCAATATTGTAAGAATATCAGTCGAATTTGGGCCTTTATTCGTAAGAAATTTGATTCATATGCAGAATATAAAGAACTCGGACATCGTAACTGTAGCTGTCAAAATAATATTATAGCGAAACAACTGCCATGGCTATGTGAACAAAAGTCATGACCAACTTTTAATTAATTTTTGTCTTCAGATGGGGTTTTAATTTAAACACTTCTGTTTAAATTCAAATACTCCTCGTACATCATCTTGAAAACAGTCATTTACTAAAGAAAGAGGGCATTTTATTTAATGAATTTTATTTTTGTAATTCAAATGTGAGTTCTAAATTATAATAGAATGTTAAGTATTCAGATTTAACTACAATTTCCACAATACTGAGTTTAATTTAACAATGTGATTTCATTATGTTCTCTTTGCTTACATTGCACTTCCTTAAAGCATTCCACAGATTTCTAGTCTCGATGCGTACAATTTCTCCATAGAATGTTGCGCTTTTTAGAGCATATCTGGATGTTATGTAAATGTTTACGTTGCATGAAATTAACAAATTATTTTATCATGTCTGCATGACATTTTTGTATAATATAATATTTGAGGATAATTAATAAAAAGCAATTTGCAATCTGTGGTTACACCGTATGCTGTTCTCATTCTAGTGATTACATTGATATCAAGACCATAGAACTATACCACCATGGTGGAACGATTATTAAACAAATTCTGATATCTTTCATTTAAAGATAACTAATATTGAATGCAACAAGATTTAAAAATTAAATTACCATCACCAATGGTGTACACATATATACTCTGTCTCAGAAGTTTAACTAGCTATTGGATTAACGCATATAAATATCTTCGACATTCAAGTACTGGTTCTATTTCACTCAGACCTATTAATCATAGTGCATCTCAAAACAAAGCGTAAACTATTAAAAGTGTTCATATTTAGTTGATGTTTAAGTAATGCATAGAAGCGATACAGGCGACTATTACGGTGTCTCGTACACACCAAAACATTTGTAAATTCCATCGGCGCACGTTTTGACCGCATGTTGTTTGGGAACACTTAAAACTGAATTTTAGAAGAAATATTTGTTTCTCCAATTTAATATACCTTACCATTTATTACGAATTCATACGTAATGAATTATGGTCTTTACAATTTGTAATATCGAATCATAATAATAGTAGTATACAATTGTTGTATACTATGTTACAGGTAAAAAAAGATATTTCATTAATAATAATTTCTAATATCAACAAGAAATATTCAATAAATCAGATTAATAAGCAGTTATATATCATAACCATCGCTATCAACAGTATAATCGAAGTTCTGAATTCAAACTTAAAGTAATTACAATTGGATTAATTTATTCAATCACACATTCACGTTCCCACCACTTGAATTAATTTTTCAGCATGTTCAACAGTTGTTTTCCATATTCAAGCGTAGCAACTGATAATGCTTCGTTCCAAGATCTTCATAATTTTATTTACGATTTGATATAATGGCAAACAAAAATATCTGTGTATATTAAACGGCACCAAGTAGTTGCTAAATACCAGTAAAGATTACTAACCCCATGGAGTATTTATACTCCTACAAATCATCATTTGAGCTGGATTATTGTATTGGTAATGCGATGTGTATCATGGATAACGTAATTATGGAATCATTAGTGGATAACTCACACAAACCAAACAAACCATTTTAAGCTTCAGCAGAAAGTATTTTAAGTTGAATCACAATATAAATAAGATAATATATTTAATTTCATTTTGGTAGCAGTGGACATACCTTTTTAGTAAAATTAATCAGCGAAGGGGCAGGTCGATGTTTAAGTTCGTACAGTCTTGCATTAATCCGGTAGCCAGCTAAACTGTGAGGCGGACTACACTATCCCTTAATTTAGATGATAGATATTTGCTCCCTCTTCTTAGACTCCTATCCTCGAATCAAGTGTAGATGACGAACTTGCACTGGAATATCGCTTTTTGTAATTCCTCTGGCAGTAAACCCAGTGGGTCTTTGAATTTCACATCAATAAATCATCATGACTCGTAATATAACCTTCCCCAATAAACCCCTTGCTCAGGGTACCCAAAATTTTTCAATTGGTAGAGTCCATCATGTGATATCTCATTGAAAAGCTCTTACAAAATGCTATTCAGTAGTAGCAAATAGTTTTTTTACATAATTCGTTTCAGAAAAATGGAGACACAAAACTCAGAAGATTCTGAACCTATTAATTTAATTCAGATTAAAAATATTCCTGTAAATGTTCAATCTGATTTCCATTATTCTCTAGCTAGGCAATAGTAAAGTCAACTCTCAAATTATCTCCGAACATTTTGGCAGATTTGTCTGTAATCCTAAACTATTCCTTGGTTTTTGGAAATTATTGATACCTCTTTTACTAGCACCATACGGTACATTTTCAAATTGACACCCTGTACGAAATGGTTTGAAGATTTATGCATGTGGATAATTTTTTGCAAAAGTATTTACTTCAAAGTTGTCACTCCACTCATGTCACAAGAAAGCAACAATAGCTGCCTGGATTTTCCTTAATTGAGATAACTTGGAGAAAGACATTAGACTTATCTACAGTTTCCACAGTAATTAAAATACACAAGAAACTTGCGATGTTTTCTGTTCGTGTGTCAAAATTGTTTTCATAATAGATTATGGAAAAAATAATAAAATATCGTGTTCGGATTACAATTTCGTCATTCTGCAAACATTCAAAACTCTCGTTTGATAGCCATTCAAAAGTAGTTGACCGGGAAGCATTAGAAAATCATAAGGAATTCTTTTATGACGAAATATTGCAGATATATTCTAATCACGTATGGTAGTATGATTGCCCGTTTCATATAGTTATGATGCATAAACTAATGATAGATTTGAATTAATGCAGGAAGTTTTGAACTGAAGGACGAGTTGTTTTAGCGAAATGATAAACCATGCAATGGAACTATTTTGTTATCAAACTAGCCTTAAATACTGCATGTTTTTAAACAATATAACTACTAAGAAATAATCTATATAATTTCTTTTTAGCAGAAGATCATAAATGTCAGGTCATGTACACTGTTCTACTTTCAGTAATAAAAGTTTATAATCATTCGTGAAATAATCGCAAAGATAATCCCTCAGCGTTTGCATAATGCATATAATGTTTTGTTTTTGCTCAAACAGTGCCAGTTATTTAAAATCTCGTAGCAGAATAAATATGTATAGTTCATTTGTGTTTCACTTGATTCCGAGTAAACTTGGAATCAACACTTTCATATAAACTGCGATTAACATACTAAGTAAAGTTAGAATCAAAGTATCTTAACTTGAAAGTGTCATACAAACATCTTTGACAATCGTAAATCATGTAGTGGAACTTCTCTTCTCTGTTCGACGGGTTAGGCTAGCCTCCTGCCCGGCATACGTGCAAAAGGGGGCCGACAGAACCTACCCTATTGTAGGTCTATAGTATAGACCTACAATAGAGTATAGACTCTATACACAGAAGAAGAAGAAGAAGAACTTGAGAATAAGCTGTCAAATTGTGACAGTTTTCCCAAAAATCCCTTGTTTTTTTAACAACTTATTTAAATTAGACAACTATCCTTCTCTTGATTAACCAAATTAAGATTTAGTGGCCTATTTGAATATCAATTTATGCTTGCAAGACTGCAGTTTTTGTAAAATAAAATACCGAATGAGCCAGCCCCTTAAAAGTGGTTGACGCAACCCAACATACACGTATCACAGCAGCTAGGATTATTGATTTTTTTATGGCGTAAAAGTAAATCACTAATTAACACTTTTACCAACATTAATTATAATCAGTAATTAACAAGAAAGGCAGCCATTGGTGCGACCATATTATTGTAAAAACTAAACAAGTGTAAATCAACAAAAAATAAATAGCATAGTACAACCGGAGTTTGATATACTAATTCACCTATCCCCAATGAAGGAAATCTTGTGGAGGGGAATCGCAACTGATGGTCATGGGTTCACAGCTCCTCTTACAATCCATTTTGCTCCAAATACATTTTTTAAGTAATTCCTAACAGTCCAACTATAGTGAACAGGACACAGTCGTCATGTTGGTTCCAAATATTTGTCGTACATAAGATTTGTAGGAAATCCAAGTACCATTGTTCTGTTTAATTTTCACGAGAGAAGTGTGGTCTGCTAATATGGATACCTACTATACCACACCAAACATTAACAGAAAAATCTCGCTGAAAAAGATTGTGTCTATTCATCTACAATACCCCATTTATAATAGATGGATCCAAAAGAAGTTGAATCTGAAGAAATTACAAAATTGCAATTATTCCTGAGGGCCATTTTCATGCAGTTCGTGCACCAAAGTAAGGTGCCAGGAATGAAATACATTTGCTTTCAGAATTCCTCTAACTGAAGTTCTACTAATACTCATATTGGAACTTTGATCTTTCTGGTTTATATGGGGATTCTCATTCACTATCTCTAACATTGCTAGTTCAGTTACCATGTTCGTAATCGATCTGGGCCTACATCTTCTGGAATTAACAAAGTTACCTTCGTTACTTAAAAAAGTGTCAAGGCATCTAAATATCTTCTTATGCGGTGCTATTCTAGAGGGACAGGCCTTACAAATAAATTACGGGCTGTAACTAACTTATTTTGGTTAACATACTATATGTATGTTGGGTTGCAGCAACCATTATTAGAGGGGGTAACTTAGCTGGCCCACCCGGTACATCTTATGTTTATAATAAATAAGTACCTACCGCCTCTCCATGCCAAAGTGATGAATGTTTCGTCTAAGAAAGCCCCAATTAAACCATGCGTACTTGCTGAAAAAGAATTAAATGGGCATAACAAACGAAATTTATATAGAGTTAACCTTCTAGAATGACTAATAGTTTTTAATTGACGAAGTCAACCATTCATTCTGAATTCTATTGATCTTTAAAATACTGCGCACCCAATTTAAATAAGAAAATTAAATTGCTGATAGGATTGGGGGACTGATTTTATATGAGTCCTTTGTGTTCCGTAACGTAGCAGCTAAATGTCAAAATGGTTCTAAATTTGTAGTATTTTATTAACGCCCTGCATTCCCACATCAACCAGTGGGAAATGATTAAAATATTAATCTTTTCGTGCTGCTTGTGTATTATCAATCAAATTATAAATATGCCTAGCAACAACTACAGTTGCTTCTACGTACTGGAAATTTGTGACAACTAAGAAGGGGTACTTTAAATACCTTATTACGATGACAATTTTCAGTGGCGTACATCATGGAAATCTAATTTCGTGTCCTGTCATCAGTCAAGCAAAAGATTAACTATAATATTTATCTACATGACTTTCACAAACACTTTGCAAAACTTTAAAATAAATAAAAGGTACCGAGACTATGACAGGAATGCATTTTAGAGTGTTGCAAACTAATTGTGAAAATCGTGTATTTAAATATTATAGTTACCTTTTGCTTGACATATGGCAAGAAATTGGATTTCCATAATGCACGCCACTGAAATTGCCATAGTAATAAGGTATCTAAATTATCCCTATACCTATTTGACAAGTGTCAAATCCTCCAAAAATAAGCGGTACAATAACATATTTCTCCAGTGAACCTAAATAACTGGGAGTCATAATCGACCAGAAGCTCACTTGGAACCCACATCTTGAAAGAATTACCTAACGAGCAACAACGGTATTCTGGATTTACCGGACATTCTTTGGCAACATTTGGGGACTGAAACCGAAAACAATCCTTTAGTCATACTTAACGGTAGTGTCACCTGCGCATCACTAGTGTGGTGGCCAAAACTACAAGTAATTACAGTGCAAAACAAGTTGCTAAAATTGCAATGGTTGGCCTGTAAAGGAACGACAGGTGCTTTACTTACCTGCCCAATTGCTGCATTAGATATAAGGAAGAATGTTATGTTAAGTGCCTTCAGAATGCAGCTTCATAAGAAATTCAAAGCAGGAGATCTGATTGGACACCAAGAAACCCTAAACGAATTTCAACAAGAACTACTGTCCAAATCAACTAATATACTAATGCCAGCTAGATTCAACTATGGGCGACCGTTTGAAATGGTTATTTCGAACTACAAACATGGATTCCAATGGAGCCTGCACTAGAGAGAGGATCAGTCGCATTCTACACACATGGAGCCAAAACAAATAAACGTGTGGGTGTAGACATTAACGGCCCTGGTGTAAGGCTGTCAAAAGCATTGGGTGAAACTCCTACCGTCTTTCAAGCGGAGACTCATGCCATAGATGTCTATGCTCAAATATGCTTCAGATAAGACTATAGTAGAGCCAGAATCGATCTCTTATTAGACAGCCAAGCAGCACTTAAAGCTCTGAACTCTTACACTTTTGAGTCTGATGAATGTCTACAAACTATAAGCCAGCTGTTAAGGTAATCTTGGATGGGTGCCTGGCCATGAAGGCATTACTGGAAAGCCTTGCTGGAACAAGTGCTAAGTCTCATTTCATTGGTCCGGAACTTTTCTATAGCATTGCGAAAATCTACCTTATGGCTGGGATCAATAAATGGGAAGACACCCAAAACTGTCTGGAACAATATTCCAGGTTTAAGATAGGCGAAGAAATGTATTTATCATTGGCCAAAAAGGGTGCTAGAATTGCTCGAATTCAACAAATAGGAGTTAAGGGAAATAACCTCCCTTCTAACTGGACATTGCCCACTGAGACACCACCTCAATTTAATGGGCAAAGCTGAGGATAACTTACTTAGATTCTATGAAGAATCGACTGAAATAGCAGATCATATTCTAGTTATAATCCACCAAAGGTTTCGATGCCTCGGAAAGGTGTACCTACACAATACCCGAAGAAGTGAGCAAAACAGCTCCCCGGGAAGTCCTAAAGTTCGTAAGAAATTTAGCACTTGAATGGTTCTTTTAGACTAAAAGGGTTTCACAAAAGATCGCAACAGGTCGAAGCGAGGAGAGGCAATTTCTGCCTGAACGACCCTCGACCCCTAACTTAGTTGTCAGAAATTCACGGTATGTGAAAACGACTGTACCTATTTGACAAGTTCAAATCCTGACGTCTTGCACTTTTATTCTTTAAATTAGTGTACAAGAAACGTACAAAGTTATTAGGTACTCTATGTATTATCATGTATATGTATCATGTATTAGCCAGTGGCGGCTCGTGAGTTAAGAAAGAGGGTGGGCACAAGAAAAAACTTACCTATTTTTTGTAACATAAAATCCATTCTCCTATTTTTCATGCTGGAAAAGACGTCTATGACTTTGTTGTCAAAATCCGGGATAGACTGGACGAACTTCTTTTCTATTGATAGGACCGCCAATGCGTTCAGTCGATCTTTTT
>JABXWE010057936.1:0-16225 GCA_014611495.1 Limonius californicus
ATTCGTTAGGGAATGATGTTAAAACATCGTAGCGCGACGTAGGACATTGTTTTGGTTACTTTGGGCAGGTGAAGTAGCCCTAGAACATAGAAAATTTATTATTATTGGTTTATATTTTTGTAAATATGTGTATGAGAGGTTAGGATTTTGTTTTTATTAATTATGTTGTTGTTAGCGGATGTGGAGGAGATGTTTGTACTTAGATGGTGGTATTTTTTATTAATGATTATGTTTTTAACAATTTTTACGATCAATTGTTGAAATTTGTGTAATTTAGAAATTTTTACCACATGTAATTTTATTATCTCAGATTTTAGAATGATAGGTATTACAATAATGGTAATTTTGTCAGGACAGTTATTCTTAAATTTGTTTAATCATATTTTCTGCATTAACTTTACTATTAATTATTTTATAATGTTTGGAAACAGCTAAAGATGGTCCAGATAGCTATTTAAAATTACAATGGACTATTTTTAAAGTTAATATGAGTGAAAGTACTAAATTTGTATAATTTCGAAAATTAGTTGATATTTAGATAGATAGCAGAAAGACGTATTTGAGTGTTCTCTGCAAATTTATATTTTATGTCGATAAAGTTTAATTTCGTTTAAGAGTAGGTGTGTCTACAGTTTTGTTTATGTGAAGAATTTTGGAGGTTAAATGATAATAAGAATTATTTTGTGTAAATAATGTTTATTTGAGTTCAACAGTTGATAAGAAACGTATTTATTTAAATTTTAAAATAAAACTTACATGAAATGCAAAGCTAAATTGAGTTATTTCTTCTAACGTCCTGGTAACCTGAAATATAAAAAGTTAAAAGTGAGTTCATTACTTTGTTATAAAGAAAAGGTAACTTACCTGTAATCAGTAATGAGAATATAATAAAAGAGTCTAGTGTTAACTGGAAGTTGCACAACACTTTATTAAAATAATAAATGATTGACCAACGATCGAGGTCATGGGTGCCGCGAGATGAAGCAGAGAAGTGACGCTGTCGTGCTAAAATTGGCGGGAAGATTGCTGACTGTTGCAGTTCTAAGAAATTCAGATGTACACTGGACGGCAACATTTTGGATTAAGATAAGTCCACATTGGTTTTATACTTGTATTTGTATAATCTTTTATTGTTAGAATTTTATAGCTATCTATAGCGAGGTCACGAAATGAAACCCTAAGATGTTTATATTTTTTTTATATGCTGGTATATTTTAATTTGTGTTATTGGCGTAACCAACATAAAGATTTAATTTTTTAGCTAGCCGAGGTAAATCAAATTTAATTGAGTATAATAATTATTTTTATAAAAATATAATTCCATAGCAATATAATATATATATATATATATATATATAAATCCAACGATTTTTGTCGTAATCCCCTTCTTCAAATTTACATGCCTATCATTTTTTGATAATTAAGATTTAATTCTTTTTTAGGATGTATTGTCTTTATTTATCTGCTGGCATAAGTACGTTAAATTAAACCGCACTTTGGTATAACTTCTTATATTAGCGGCTATATCTGCTAGTTGTGATACTTTATATAACCGCAGAAGTCCTGTATGTTACCACGCAACTAATTTGATAATAACATTTCTATTTGTTCTTATACTTTTAAGAGATCTAAGAACGCTAATAGAAATGTAATAAAGGCTGTGTACAGCATCGGGATTGTGTTCCTAGATCTAATTAAAAAAAACGTATGTCCAAACTACCCGATTAGTATTGTGACTAAGGTTTCTCTAATAAGTCTCCTATTTAAAAGAATGATCGATTTACTTCACTGATTTATGAATCTGCAATAATGTTTTCATCCATTTGTTTGAAAATAATTTGTGGGGACCAAGCAGTTAATTTATAAATACTTATGTATTTCTTCCTCTATAGACTAATGATCTAATAAACGACGTAAAATTGATTACAGTAATCACTATAGCAGATGACCTAATCATATATAAATTAAAAACGTTTATTTTGCATTCTATTGCAGGATAAAGATGATACAGGAGATCTAGCGGCCGAGATTTGGTGTTTATTAATTTATCATTATTATAAAACTAAGCGGTTCCTTTCCTATGACGTTTCGAACCTGAATTTAGGTATTCAGCATAACACACGGTGTGCTAGAATTTGTGGTTAGTGATTAAAAATTCCGCTTATACTGAGATTATCGGAGGCTACTGGTAACAATTTATATGGAACTCTGGTAATTTCAATTAATATGTCGCAGTAAAGACTTTCCGTAACTATTGCTATAAAAGACCGTAGTTTTACATCTTCTTAATACATAATATAAAAACACGCCTTCTAACAGTAAATATAATAATTTTTACACTGTATTGGTTCCATTCGGAATGACCTATCCTTGCTTGTTTCAAATAGATCATTTCCTAGATTTTTGCATTTTTTGATTAAACTTCTGAGTTTAGTTGAATTTAGTTTTTACTCTTGAAGGTAGGTTTTTGTATTGACGCAATGTCTGTATAAATGTAGATACTCGATGGTAAATTACATTATTTTACAGAAATAGTTTAAAAAACGTGTAATAAAAATACAGACTTCGAAGAAAACTTTTGCTGCTTATCCTTTCGTATACCCAAGTGAAACTTGCATATACTGATGCTTCCTGCATTTTCCATTAGTCGGCGTAATATAAGCACAATTCCTTTTATTACAAATATTGACTGTATCTTGGCGAAATTCGATATGTTATAGAAAGCCCCATAAAAGTGGATGGAATAATTGTGTTTGCGTGCTTGCCAATTTTGTTCCACTTTTATGCCAAGAGTTGGGGTGACGGTGGCGCCAAAGCGACACCCAAATCACAGCTTCCATGGCATAGTTTTGCGATTACTTGCGATAAAAGCATTGCTCAATTAAACTATATGTATTTTCGAATAAAAGAACTTTCAACGGGGTCATCGTAAAGAAGAACAATTAAAAACTTTTATGGTGTACGTGCTCAGCCAATCTTTTCTTAAAATGTATTCGAATAAATTAGAACATTAACTTAATTCGTTTTCCAAACAGAAATTCGTAAATAATTCATAAAGCAGAAATGGAACCAACTGCAGAGCACTTATATAGTCAGCACTACTCTCGAAAAGACAGTGCTTTGTAATTAATTCTGCAGCGAAATTAGTAGCTTTATTAAAAAGGTAATTCCTCTGCTAATTATTGTATTTCATACGACGCAGCGACTGAAAGCGAGCTGGTATTTGTTCAAGATGCAGGTGTTCGCTTGGAATTCGCACCGGGTAATGCAATTATGAGCGTATTAATTGAGCCCAGTGAATCGTTCTTGTGTTATTAATTTTGAACCTGCTGTAATGAAGATACGTTTAAGTCGATGTTCAACTGCAATAATGTAATGCGAGACAGTTGTGGAGCTGGTATAATTTCCTGTATTAAAATTTCGATCGAAATCATTCGTAAGTAGAACATAATTTTGTAATTAAGTGGGATGATCTTTGCAGGACTACAGCGGTTTCGTGCTTATTCACTCAGCAGGAGAACTAAGACAGTTAATAGTTTTCATTTTTTTGCATATGAAAGCATGAAATAATTTAAACCAATTGTCTGTTGCTATAACAGCAATAATAACGGTGTCCACCCACTTGCTCGCCACCGTTTGTTCGCTTGCCATTTGCTCGCGTGCCTTTATGCCCGACAACTATTTGCTCGCCAGATGCTCAAGAAGCGACTTATTCTTAGAATAAAGTATTATCTATAGGTATTTAGTATATAGTATCTTGCATTCCTCCAGGTAATTGCCTGTTCTATAATAGTATTTGAATTCAGATATTGTAATAATTATTTTTTCCCTAATAAATTTAACTATCTGCTGTATTTAATTTTTATGATGTAACGTGGTTAAAACAGTTTTGTTTATTTACAAACAGCATTTTAAGGTTTAAATAATATTAATAAACAATTATCCATTCCCATAAACTACTTCCATAAACGAATATTACCTTAAAATATGTACATCTATTAAAAAAATAATAATACTCTCAGTAACAGTAAACACTTTAATTATGAAACGAAAAATAATAAATTATTTTATAAACATATACCTACGCTGCTTTTTCGGCATTTGTGCAGTTACACTGAGCATTGCGAACAAGTAGGCTGTCGGGCAAACGGTTGGCAAACATATTTCCCAGCCAACAATAGGTAATCGGGCAATCGGTGGCGAGCAAGAGTTCTTGATCATTTGCTCGGCACCACGTGCTAGCATCTGTTTGCTCGTCGCCAATTGCTCGATTGCCGATTGCGCGCTGAGAAAGATGCTCGCCAAGACAGTTGTTCGCTATCCAACTTGCTCGCAGTACTGCATCAACGTTTACTAGTTTATAATTTTTTAGGGACTTTTTTTGTAATATCATTTAGCACATTTTTGCTTCAGATAAATTTTCTATTTCAATTTTCAGATACTGTGTAGGTTTAGGGACAGTATTATTTTTGTAAATGGACTTTGCTATTTTAAGCAAATATGCGTTTATACATCAAAAATTAATAAAAATATGCATATGTACTCGTGGATATCGCGGAAATGGCTGGTCTTATTTTATAATCTAGTAGAAGTTTATTAAAAATCTATGAAATTCAATATGGTAAGTTTTTGAAAAAATGGAACTGAAACCGGAAGTATGTTCTCTTGAGTAATTCGCAATTGTGATACTGAAGTACTGACAAAAAATGTTTTGCTGCACTCTGTAGCTTAAAAATTAAAAATGGATGCGTTTCAGATACTTAATTGTTAATTATAATGTACGCAAATGCAAATTCTGCAGACGATATTGTATTTTTAAGAATAAATTGCTTGTCGAGCATCGGTCCGGCGAGCAACGGCGTGGCGAGCAAATAGTGGTCGAGCAAACGGCAGACGAGTAAACGGTGGCGAGTAAACAAACAAGTGGTCGGACACCGATAAATTTTTAGCCTGGAGATGTATCCATTATGTACTTAAAGCATGGTAATTTGTGATAAGGTGAAACAATATTCGCTAATTTTATTCAAAATATATCATAAACATAGATAGATTTTAGCCTTCGTTTTCACTACTTTTACAATTTTTTCATCAGAAGTTCTTACCAATATTCGCTTAATTTTTTTCCACTATTACACTTTAGTACATGTTGTCTACTAAACAAAAACCGTTTGTAGGAAGGCTTCATGTTAACGTAGTTCCGATGACAATAGAAAAATTAATGCAGTTAAAATGAAATTTCTTGTTATCAATTCCAGCTGATTTTAATAGAAACAAAAATAAATAAATATTATACGAATTCAAAAACAAGGCAATAGAAGCAACCCTGTTTTGACTATCAACATTCCTTAGAGGAATGTAAACAGTTTTAAATATATACTAATAATATTCTATTTTAAGAATAAATTGTTTGTCGAGCATCTGGCGAGCAACTGGGCGGCTACCGCGAGCAAGTGTTGGACAGCAAATGAATTAGAACCAACATGAACGCAGAATACAATAAACATAGAGAAGTAAGAACTTCTGTCCAACACTGGTTAAAAGTTAAATGAATAAATGAACACATTTTTCTCAAATGTTTGCCTGCAATAGTTGCTTACGTTATGAATAAAACAAAACATTTTGTAAAATTGTTTCACACAATGGTTGCCCGTCATTATTCATATTTTAAAAACGTTCAACTGTTTCGATGTGATTTCAATCACAATATTAACTGTGATCTCATGTAGCTCCTTAGACTGTGTAAAGGATTTGCATATAGAACATTTTTAAGACATCCAAACATAAAGTAGTCGAAAGGTCTTAAGCCGGGCGATTGTGGTGGCCAACCATTTCTGCTTATTATTCGTCATTAAAACATTGCCTCAAGAATTATACTTTGTATCTGATATGTGGGGTGCAACTTGCTGAAAGAATCGAGAAACTGAAGTTCATCATCGTGGATATGATGGGCAAACGGTTTTAAAAATAGTTGCTGGCAATAGATGGCATTGATGTTCTTAATAAATAAGTGGCATAATTTTGCTAGAATATTCTATACAGTGTCTTTCGGTAGTAGTGATGCCCTGCCTTTAGTCTTTTCTGTATAGACATTGCCTATTCAATAGAACCGTTGAATAATACGATGTAAGTACTAACTTAAAATTTGATAGCGAACTGCTTCGTTTGGGGATTGCTCTTGGAAGTGATTGAAGCAACACCCATAGACTTGCTGCCATATTGTGCCACGTTTCTCGATCGAAAATAGGCTTCCAAAATAAATTTATCTTGTTCTACTGTAAACGCTATCAGAAAATCATACTTGGTAGCCTTAAACCCACCAATTACAAAATTTTAGTAAGGAAAAAACTTTAATACTATTTACACTAGTATTACGAACACGCGAACAAGAATTATACGAAACTATAGCGATAATAAAGACAGGAAATAACACACCCTTAATGCACTCCGGGGATGTGGGTGTTGATGAACAACATGTACAAGGACAAAAGAGAACGTATTGTTAATAATTTTTTTTTCGTATTCCTTTTCTTTTCGGTATTCTTTTCGCTCCGGGTTTTCGGTATTTTTGTTACGCACAAGGAGGTAGTGGGTACGCTCCTACAGCTTATGCGAAATTTCTATTTCTCATTTATTCTTCATTCACTCGTACCATCTGTACTGGAGGGACTTTCAACCCCTCTAACGGCTGTCATGGTGTTAGAATGACCTATTACTAACATGACCGCCACAAGCACTAGGCGCCGTGTTGACACAACCTTGGGATTCCCATACAAGTGCTGCCCGGAGAGGGCGATGCTTAATTCTCCTGATCACACGTGAATGACCATCATAGCTATGCAGCTGGGGACCTACTAATAGTAATAAGACTGAATCAAGATCGCGTGCCCTTCAATCGTTTTCGATCGCAATGAATTTAATACGATTTTTATAAATTTATGAGAAAATAGGAATATTTTCAGTGTAAAGCAGGATTTCACCTTTTGCAGGTTTTGCTATCACACTCTCAAAATTGCCAACCTAAACTTTATTAAAAAACATTCGAAATATGCTGATAAGAGCGTAAAATAGTTAGAATTACAGGTTTATCTACTGTATTGAAATTTAAAGCCACAGTAATTTCAGGTCAGTAATCAGAAATCATGCAAAATTACATTATATTTTGTGTATACCTGAGCTAATTAATGAATATCTAATCGGCTTACTCATCCTCATTCTGGGTACGGCTTAACGGTGAAAGCTGTGAAGTCCTCGTAAACCGCAATCGAGAGTTTATTCCATGCTATGAATCCTGTCATGCGTTACTTGCAAATTAGATTTTTTGGTTTGGTTAAAGGGGAAGGGCGGTTTTATGTTCAGCTCTAATTTAATGAATAATTCATTTGTGTTTTCATGACATGAGTTTATGTAAAAGCTGTAAAAATGCCACTGCCCTTAAGCTCATTCTACCCTGTTAAATACGGATCGAATTGTAAAGCAATTAGTGTGATGTGATGATGATGTATGACCGAAATAAACGTAGTCCATTTTTGTTATTGAATGGGATTGTGTAAGTGATTACAAACTAATATATTTGTATTATTATACCGTGTGTCCTACATTAGAAAGCAGCGCCGAAATAGTGATAAAGAAGATGCACATTTATGAAACCAATATGCTGATGGTATTGTTATTATTTCCTAACAACATATAATCTACCCGATCTAAAAAAAGAAAGATATGGTAGCTTCTTTATAATTCCCATACATTTTCCACTATATATGTCATTGAGAAGGTAGGGTCTAGATCAATATTCATGTCATAACAAAGTATCTTTTTCCGTTTCATGATTATCACGATACAACGTAAACCCACACTTTTAAATGCATCATTTTTTGATGGCAGAAAGAATCCTTGTGTTTGATAAATAGCTAACTGTACTTATTCGGTATCATTGTTAAGTCTACTTAATAATTATCCTACTCCTAATCTGATTTGTCTGTATAACAATATGTGCAACAATCAATAAATAGACTTTACTTTTTTTCTCCTTCTACCACAGGAAATGCAGCCTAATAGGGTTACTGTGCTCACGCTGATTGTTTAATCCACCCAATCTGTTATCTTGTAGAGTCGGCTGAAGAGGAGAAAACTCCTAAACAGCCATTGAAATGTATTTATATAAGTAGGCTTACTTATAAGTTGAATTGTAGTTATTATGTTTTAATATATTGTGAAATTGAATTGATTGGTCATATTGTAGCATGGACACAGGTCTCTCACAGGGTGTCTGCTGAAATCCTTTGTTCCATACGCGGTTGCTCGAATATGCTTTGCCTTATGTTTGCCAACACATCGCGATTGCACAGAACGTGCAACAATGTTTTCGGTTCCCCATACGGAGTCTACATGTTGGGTCTCCATCATATTTCTTAATCCTCCTGAGGTATTCCTTAACATTCACATGTCCCTATGCATTAGTCTTGGTCTGTTGGCCCAGTAGATTTTGTGTTGGCTGTAAATCCGTTCGCTTATATAGCAACGGATTGTATCCCTTAGCATTCCCAAGACTGGTTCAGGCCTCCAGAAGGGACTTGCTGATCCCAGCCTTGCGAGTTCATCAGCTTTCTCGTTGCCGTCGACCTCCCAGTGTCCTGACACGCAAAGCAGTGTCACTGTGTTCTAATTTTCCAGGTCACTTATGTCTTTATAGCATTCCCAAACCAGTCTTGATGAGGCCTTTAGACCTTCGTAGATTGTAGCTAGGAGATATATTGCCTTCATAGGTTCAGTTCTCATATCTGAAACTCGTAAGCTCTGCTCCTGTATGTACGTTGTACTCTGAGTTCGGCAGTCAGTCTCAGACTTTCGGTTAATATGAATGACAGCAAAAGGTTAATGTGTGGTGATAGCTCAGTTGGCAGAACGCTCGCTTTCTGGACAAGACGTCGATTATGGCTTGAGTTCGATTTCTCAGTATTACCGCGCAACATATTGAAGTCTTCTACTACAACCCATCACATAGAATTTCCTAATCCGGTTAGCAACCGTGGAACCCCAATACTAAAAACCTTCTCTGGAATTTCTGTCATTCAGATTCTGTGTTATACTGTACGTCCCTCGTGCTGACATCTTACGTTGTAAAGAAACATATGGTGGAAAAGATGCCGGTTCCCACCAGAGGTTGGAAAAGGCTGTTGATGATGACGCAAGGAACATTTTCTTGAAGACTTCTACTCTAAGCTCACTATGGAAAACTGTTTTTATAGAAAATATTAAAACTATTATCGCAATTTCTATACCATTCCTAATATGCTCGTATATATTTTTATATTTTGTTGCTTTAAGAAGACCGAAATTCCCTGTATTAAGGTTGAATTTAATTTTTGCTGTTACCGGAAGAAATTAACACGGCCTGGTACGTAACATGACAGGTACGACTTGCCTTGTTGCCCTCTCTACCAACCCTAATTTGATAACTTTTCCATAGATCGTTACTTTAAATCAATGTTTTCTGTAGCAGGAGCCAGCGTTCCAATTTTTCACAGTAATAACAATCTACAGTTATTCAAATTCTATTAAAGACAAGCCTAAATAGCAATTCTGTCGATACTAACCAATGAATCTATTGAAATCGTTTGGTTGAAAATGCTTACTAGGTGATTATACAATTTTACAGACACATTCACTTTGAAAAAGCTAGGTCTCTTACAAACTGTGATCAACCTTGATCTGCTCACTGTTGGACATAGGTCTCTTCCAGTTTCTTGCCGTGCCGTGCTTCTTGGCGGACTTCTCATACTTCTCTTATTTAATCTAAGTTGCCATGAAAAGATCTGGATCTCGCCAACATCTTCAACACAACGCCATTCCATATTTATTATCGTTTCAGAAATATCAGTTACTTTCGTTTCTTGTCTCATTTTGTCCTCCAACATAGTTCTTTCCATAGCTCTCTGGAAAGTTCTAAATTTAATCATGTCTCTGCTGGTGAGCGTTTTACTCATCCATAAAACCGTATTACAACATTTTCATGGTACAACGGTGTTTCAAAAATTGTCTTACTGTTCCATGTTTTCATGTTATTACGTCGAACTTAAACACTTATTGAAATAAGCGGCATGTGCTTTGTTTTCAAAATTTAATAATTTTTGAATTAGTTAGTACATCCAATGTATGCTAGATAAAGGCTTCTGCATGGGAATTTGGTACGCTATCACAGAGAAATTCTGATTTTGTAACAAGTATAGAATTACAGAAATGCATATCCAAAGTCTGCAAGTTTTGCTACTAATTAAATATTAAAGTAAATATTTTTTTAATTTAGAACTTTCCGTAGTGATCGCCATAATCGAATGATTTCAATACTCGAATGATGAGTATTCGAATGATTTTAGTAATCGGGATATTCATTCGCATTAACTATACGAAAGCAAAATGCGCCCGCGTTTCAGAAATGCGGGAAATGTTTGGCATTCTGCCTTTCGAATGATGACTCCCTGGCACTACCGCTATTATTTCGAATTGTTTTTTCAGTTTCTTTACTAGATATTTGGTTCTGTATTTATTTACATTTCGTCACATTGCAAGATTAACCTGACTGTTAATGCCGTTTCATGATATATTCTTTGAGGCTTTCGCGGTTTCTCGAACTGGCAGTATTACAATTTACTTGCGGCTTAGACCGCGTCGTCATTTGGGAACTACACCCAGCATTATCAGGTAAGGCCCGACCTGTAGCTTGTCTGCCTTTACAAGCATTTGCTCTAGAAGTTTGAGCCATATTTGTTCGTAGGCCCTGCCTACCTAAACAGGGCGCGTGCTTAGGTTAATCAAACCTTGGGGCGGACAAGGATTTGATCTTGACCGTTTCATGAGTTTCCGTGTTATATTATAAGTTATGCAATATTAACAATATTTCTTATTATTTTATTATAATTATTTATTAACAGTTTTTTTTAATAATTTCTACCAGACCAACAAACTAGTTCCTATATATGGTACAGTTATTGTATAGTACATGTAAGTACATAATGAGGTCAGCGGACTACCGCCCCACAGTGGATAATTTACATCATTGAAATAAGTTATGTACGTTACTTATTATTAATCACTGTCACTAGAGACCTCAGAGCTTGGGAGCATGTCTATAGGTAACACACGCTTTAACCGTTTGTGTATTTTACTTTGTCCACTGTTATAATGCATGCAACGATCGTAATCCGAGAATCATTCGAATAACTTAACATGAATTTCGATGATGCATGTATAATCGAATATTTTGAATTGTACCATTCAAGATACGCATGAGACTAGACGAACGTAGTTCTAGAAGTTTTTATGATTGAAATGACTTACTCGCATCTCGGAGATGCATACATATTCGAATATTTCGGATTATTTCATTCGAGATGCGAGCGTCGCTACGACCGTATTCGAGAAGTTTTTATCATTCGAACGAATTATTCACATGTCGAGATATCTCCACATATGCATAATCGAATATTCCGAATGGTTTCATTCGAGATACGCCCATCACTAATTTTCCGTTAGAATGCAATGTTTTATTTTGGGGGTAATAATATTTCTAATAAATACAACAATTTTGTGACAAAAATGTGTTGAGAACTATATTAATATTTATTTCATCCTATAAAATTTAAAAGTACGTAGTTGATACAGTAGATAACCAAATGATCTACATTTTCGTTAATACGTCTGTCCTAAATGAAATCGATCGATTTACCCCCTAAAATAAGTTAGAGGAAAATGAACTGTTTACCATCAAGTTCCCCAGATTTAACTTCAATAATTCGTTTTCTGTGGAATATCATTAAATTCCTAATCACTAACTCAATCCTTGTAAATTTTTCCTCTAAAATACTACAAGCAGCACTAAAACAGCTTACGTATATAGTATGGGAAAGCTTTTCTTAGGGATTGTATGTAATAGGGAACTTACAGACTTTTTACAGATGTACATATTTAACTGATCTTTCACGTTATATGAATTTCCTTAATAAATAACTTTCTTGAAATATAAGTATTTAATGAATCATTAACACACAAACTTTCGCAAATAAAATATCCGATTCGAAACGTGTCAAAAGCGCGCGCTTTTCAGTAACGTCAAACCGTACAACGCTTTATAGCAAAAGCAACAAATAGCATACATTTATTGTGTATGGCTTCATTAAAATTCACACAAGTCTTAAGAACTATATAATAGTGTAATAAGCAGTTATGATAAATATTGTATAGTGTCCATGTGTCAAAATATCACAACTGTTACACCTAATAAAGGGGAAAAGGAGGCAGCGGTAGAGAAAGGTGCTTCAAAGCTTGTAGCTTGTAGCTTGTAGGAGAATGTCTGGGTGGATCTACATATATTATAGTTATTTAGAACCGTGTTTTAACATTTTCCGTATACAAAACGGATTGAAATTAAAAGAACATAACCAAAAATGCTGCTAACAGCACAAAAACAAAAGCTAGATGTTATTTTAATTTCTGATGCTAACACCCATAAACTATAATGTATGCAAATAATGTTTTTTTTAATGTATATGAAATCCAAATAATAATCCAATGTAAACGTCAATAATTAACATGGGAATTATTCTCACTGCAGAATTAATAAAAACAAGCTACGCTATGTGATCAGATTATTTTAGTTTATTGTTGTGACGAATGTTTCATCACTTTTGCCCTACATCATTATATTGGGGAAAGAACGTAAAATGATAAGTATAATAGTTTCTTTAAAAATTATATACAGGATAGGAAACTTACAGCATGTAATAAAGTATAGGAAGATAGTCTATATTTCAAAACACAAACGTGCTCGTGTTGGTATACCAAACGGGCTAGGATGGCGCAGTGGTAAGACCGTCAGGCTTTGGATATCTTAGTCCAAATGCTTCAAATTAGAAATCGCCCTTGAAGCCAGGAAATTGGTGTAATTCTATGTGTGGTCGGTAGTAGGTCCCGGTGTCAGTTTGTCGTTGGTGATCAAATTAATGGCACTCCATATGTTACAGCTATACTAGAGAAGTAACAAGGCTCTACGCGCGCACACTCAACACTATATACAAAGCAGGTTAAGCAAGGTTACGCACCAACACAGTAACCTGCAGAGTCGGTGCCTTAACGCTACTTACGTGGTGCAACTAAGCACCACGATAATGATGATGATGGGCATATCAAATATATTAAATAGCATCTAAAACCATAAAATTTGGTAATATTTATAATAATATATTTTTTCTCGCAGCTTACTCTAAGGAAACATATATTTTGCCTGACACTTTGGTAGTCCCAAGGTAAGCTAATCAATTCGAAATCGTAACGATGCAGTTTCTGCTTCTTCTATGTTCTCGGGTTACTGTAAACATTTAAAAACAACTGTTTTTTTGCCTATAGCTTTACTATTTGTGAAGGTAAATTCATCAAACCTGATTATATATAAAAAAGAAATGAGCACTTTACAATGACATAGCAGCCCTTGGGGATGAAAAACGAATGCCAATATTTTGAAAAGGTTAACATCTATAAACATTTAATCGGTAATTTTAATTCGGTTTGGAAAAGTGTATAATAGTCCGCCTTCTGAGTTCTGTAACCCATCATACTCAAAATCCCAATCTGGTTTTGGCAACTGTCTCAATGCCTAAACGTTCTGATATTTCTGTTGTTCAGATTCGACTTTAAACTGTAGTTCTCCGTGCTTCCGCCGCGCTGCTGAGAAGAAGCGCGTGCAGAAAAGAGGCCGGTACCCCGTACTAGGACTGGAAAGTTATTAGATTAAAAAGTGTTTATTAATGATAAATCTGAAAACCGCAAGTTGTATTAAATATTACGTAGTATTTCCTAAATTTGTATGTGGATTCTATTAGTTTTAAGATGCTGCATAAATCATCTTATGTAACGTTCTCTGTACATCGAGGAAGTTATCGTACACACCCTGTATGTGTGTCTTTTGTTAGCACTTCACCAAAGTTGTATCTATATTAGACAAAAAGTGGTACGCAGGAGATATCTAAGCCGTATATTTCCAAAATAAATGATATTTCCAGAGGCTAAATAAACTGATCCTCGTAAGAAGTGGTCTGTGCATACATTCAGGTATCATAACCCAAACTCTCGTATTGAAGGGTGCTCAATATTTCTATTTCTGCCTTTACGCGAGATTTCAGTGTAGTGGAGAGCAGACTGTGCTTACACAATGATCGTGGAGTATATTTGCTTTCCTTTTGTACCAACTTTCTACAAAGAATGGCAGCAATTGGAATTTTGAACGCTTTTCACGATGCTTATGACTGAATATAACAGTAAAATTATCCCTCGCAGATAAAACAAAAATGCCTTTTTAAGCTAAACAAAGGTCTTTTGAATCGCTTTTAAGTGTTCGTCTACCATTATTGAAGGACTGTATTTAGTAAATCTATTTTAATGCTCTTTATTCCATAGCTTTGGCTGTGGGAGTATTAATTAATTAAGTAATTAATTGGAGGGTGTTACTTGCTAGTATCGAAGTTGGAGCGCGATGTTGTATTTCCTTTACTCGAACTATAAATTGCTAAAATCGAAAACGGTAACATTAATAGCATTTACGGTTGGATTCCCATCGTTGGATACATTCAAGCTTAGTGTTCTGTGTGTTTTGAAACTGCAGTGTTGTAATTCTTTAAGCGTTCTTGTTTTGTACATTACTGCAGCGATGTGCGCACAAGTTTAATACCAGTATCGTAACTATATACGATAGCAACAGCATCACTTTAGAGGCCATGCACAAATGCGATTTATGTTTATGAACATGCACTTTTTTATTAACATCTAGCCATAAGATACATCTATTTTTTTGTTCCCTCGTATTAAACAACATTATTTATTGAAATATTACATATATTTTTGTATATATTGCTATGTGATTTATTATAAATATAAATAAACAAATAGCCCCACGTTGATGGCCAAAAATACATATATGCTATGTATTAAGTTTATAAATAATTATCGTTTAAATTATATAATTGCCTTTTCTCTGGCTAACTCACAATTAAATGTTGTATTATAATAAGTAATGAAAATAAATAATTCTTCACGTTGGTTGCGCGAATAATACAAATTAAAATGAAACATACGTCACATTACAAATTTAATTTTCAACTCACATCAGCATATAAAAATTACAAAGATCTCAGGGTTCGTTTCGTGGCCTCTCCAAAAGATAGTTATCTAATTACAATAAAAGATTATATACAAAAACAAGTATTAATCTATTGTGGACTTATCTTTAAGATGTTATCGGTGAACAGACTTTTCATCTGGATTTCTTCAAAAACTGCTAACTGTAGCATTATTAGCCCTTTCTGAACAGATGCTCAGCTGCAACAGGTTGCTGACCTCTTTTCACTTTAGTAGATACACGTTGTGAAAATCCAAGGAAATACTCCAATAACTTGCGTTTAAATATTTTAAACAGATCAGGTACGTAGATTGGTAATTTTGCTTTATAAATTCAATCCAAAATTGTGTTTAACGAAATCTAATTTTTATCTTTTCTAGGAACTGTTGACATCACACCACACAATTTGACATTAAAATTTCCAGGTAAGTTCCATTCTTTTAAAATAAAACACTTTTAGTAAGTTGAAATTGAAATGAAATTTATTGAATTCTTTTAACACTTAGGCCCGGTCTTTCCACCTCCTAATAAACATCCTAATAACTTTTATTCAGCTACTAACTGTTGAAAGCGTCTTTCCACTTACCAATAGTACTTATTTAGCTACTAGTGAGCGTTAATAGCCAGTTAACTTATTAGGTAGATGAACCTCCTATTAAAGTCTAAAAGCTGCTATTAACTAGTGCACGCGTGCGCATCAATGCCCAGCTGAGCTGTATTATTTGACGCGTGATTATTTACATAACCTAAAAATTACGTATCCGCGAAGAATGGATGTTTTCGAGGATTTTGACGATATTTTAGACAATGATCTCGCGGAAATTGTCGAGTTTATAAATCCTGAACGTCACCCATACACGGTACGTCCAAGGCCAAATAATTTAGAAAGATGGAATGAAGCTGAATTTGTGAGGCGGTTTCGCATATCAGACAGCATCAGTTTTTTTATTTTCGATAATAAATGAATATCGCAAAGCAATATCTATTAAAAATCTCACCTCTAATTCGGTGAAATTTACCGCCCTTTCCCTTTTCACTTTATTCATATTCGTTAATACAGGA
>JABXWE010057941.1:0-10818 GCA_014611495.1 Limonius californicus
TCTTAATGCTAAAAACCTTCTCTGGAATTTCTGTCGTTCGGATTCGACGTTAAACTGTAGGTCCCCCGTGTTTCTACCTTAGCGCTGAGGAGAAACACGTGGCAGAGAAGAAGCCGATGCCCAGCAGTGGGACGGAAAGGCTGTTGATGATGTAAGTAGTAGTGAATATAAGTAGTTATATGAGTAGATAATGTGTGTGGCATGGTAGCAGTGATTGGGGGAGGTAGTCAGCTGGCAGATGTAACCTCGTGAAGGCGCCTAGTTCGAATTTTTATTGTTACTATGAACGTTACATCAATGCCAGGACGACATCGGCTTACTTTTACGTAGAGGAAAGATCGCTAATACTCTCCCTTCGTATGTGGGCTGAGGGGGAATGCCCCCTTGCGACTCCCTGTGAATAACATAGTGTCTGGTTGGACGCAGTCCGGTTGCAGAGTTCCCTGTGGAGGATTGGTGCACCAGAAAATATGCATACTTGTAGTAATTACACTAAGATTACTAATGGCTGCGGCCACAGCATCTAGCCGGCAGATGAGCATCCGTATACTGTTCGAATCCCAATTCAGGGGTAGGGGGATGAAGGACTCCCGGTAAGTACAACTGCCTAATATTTATTGACAGATCAGTAAGTGTGTGTTTTATTATCTGTTGCATGCTACCTGGCTGTGGCCGCCAGCAAGTTCTGATCGCATCCACTGTTTGTTTACCCAGGAACTCCATAAATGAAATGCAGAAGCGCTGCAACCGTAATTAAATTTAAAATTCAGTAGTTTTTATTCGCCCTCCGTAAGGTCGATCCTCACAAAAAAGTTATGTAAGGTATGAGGACCCCAAAAATAATATTAACATTGGGCCCCGAAAAGTCAGCACCCGCCACTGGTTATACATAATTATACTGAGACGCAAAAATTTAGAAATTGTACGTTCTGGAAGGTTAATGTTTTGTTGTACGCGTTGAAAGTTTAAACAATAAAAAAAAAATTCGTTTTGAGCGCCTTAAAACTGCCAGAGCTTCTTGTGTGAATAAACCCACACATCACACACCGTAGATATTATTTCCGCATACCCACTCTTTGATTTGATTAAATTATAATACAGCATATTAACAGATTGATCCATATTAAGTGTTAATAACATGTTTCAGTTTAGATTTTTCATTGGGAGATGTAGTGAGTTTGTATAGGCTGAATCGTTAGCTTATGTTGAAGATATACATCTCCAGAATAATAAAAACCTATTTTTAGAATTAATGGCTTCTGGTGGTTCTCTCGTGCACATTTTATGACAAAATTCATGTTAATGTCAATCAGTTAGAAGATTATTTATAATTGTGACTACACTTCCGCAATGTCCCATTATTTTTGATAAAAACGGTCCTTGATGAGATAATTTGTGGTGCAATCGCTTTATTTTATGCATTTACTAAACATTTCGCGTCATATGTATTTTTAAAGTAACTTATTTCAATATTTTCAACACTTTTACACACGTAAAACCACAAACTATACTAATTTTTAAAGGAAAAAATATTTAGGCTTACTTGAAAATAGCATAAGTGCAAATACTCGTATGGTTTCTTCTCTTCGAATATTTCTACCGTTTCTGGGTCCAAACTGTTGCTGTTCCGGAGGTCTTTATTGGTTTTTCGACAATTTATTATGCAAAGGGTGTTTCTAATTGTTTTTTCGTAAAAATACAGGTTTTCAATATCGACGGGATACAAAGGATCTGATTGTTCCGCCTCTTCGGTACATTTTAGTCTGCAGTTTTGGAGGGATTTGGTATAGGACTGGTATTTTTCGAGTGCCTCTTCCAATTTCTCAACACACACATTGTAGCTATTTTCTAAATAGGCATCGACGCCTTTTTTATAAAGCACAGCACATGATTCAGCTTCGTTTTCTTCCTCTTTGGTCAACACGTGTATTGGAACAACGATTAATAATAATAAGTGGGTAAGGCGCGTACTTAAACGCATCATCACAAGCTGAGTTGCTTAAGCTAACTGAGAAGATTGGAGAGGGACTGATTAAGTCGGTCCAGAACGACTTTTAACAGTGGCGCACATTTTGGAGCTTCTGTGTGTAAACTTGGAGACCTCGTTTTACTTCGCTACTTCGAACAGAAATGTTCCGCCCTATTAGTTGCTTCTAGTTGAATATAAAGTACTAATATTTGTTTAAAAGAGAACAAGCGTTTCCAAATTTTAATGAAGAAGATAATTTTATGAAAGTCCATATTGGCTCACCCGGTTAGTGCATTTTTTAATTAATTACAAATGTGCGTTTTTTAATTATTGGTACGCCCCTGCTTTAACCGTAAAATCCTACACTTCTCTTGCTGTTGCATTCATTCTTCGCCTACTGCGTGCGAATGTTTTTGTCTTTCTTCCACAGTCAATGACGGGCATGAGAACTATCGCTTTCTTTTATCATAATCATGCAGAGTTTGTAATTGTATACAGAACAAGTAGCGAATGCTTGGCATTTATAGTAAAAGTATAGCTACTTCCATAAACGTTCAGTTGATGTATATGGAATGGAATTGTCCTACAACTTTTTACATAGTATGATTGAAATAATTTCAAGCCTTACAGTTGATACTGCGTTTGTATTTTGTAAAAGATCCAGAAATAATCTTTATGGAATATTAAGTGTTGTGTACAGTGGCGGCTCGCGGGTAAGAAAATAGGTGAAGTGCTATTATAATAACCCTAATAATAACAAATAGAAAAAATATAATACAATATCAATTTACCTAGTTTTTGTGGCCCAAGTCTATCCTTCTGTCCTTTAATGCAGCAAAATTATTTATTACGTCTTCGTAAAATGGTTGCTTTTTATTAATTCTAATAAGAGTTCTTTTTGAATTGAAATATTTGCCAAAGTGAAAAACCTACCTTGAGATACTGATATGATGCAAAACCATTTTTAGCCTTCGGTAAAAATTTCCTTGTTCTCATTGAGATTTTCTAGTAATTCTTGGGTGTGTAGATTGCGGTAACTTTCATCGGCATAAGAAGATTTAATTCGTTTTTAAGACGCTGACTTTTTGTCAATAAATTGACCTAAACTTTCAAATACATTAGACGGAAAACACGAATCATATAGTATCAGCCAAAGACATGAATTGTAACTTATCGCAGTCTTGAAACTTTACTTCCATTTCCATTACAATGTGATCCAGTACTTCATAAAACAAAATTCTGTATTTTGTTCTAATATCATTATTTGTAAGGCTAGCGTATTCCCGCTTAGGGCGCTTAGAAATATCGATTTGTGTCATTTCTATTTTCTTAGTCTTTTCGAAGAGTGTATCAAAGAAGTCGTCACTCCTTGTCCTCTTTAATATGTAGTTCAATAGTTTTATTTATTTTTGTAACACAAAAATTAATATCCAATGATTTCTTTTGGAGAACATCAAACAGAAAATATCATTAAATACTACAGTTAAAAATGTGAATTCAAAATTGTTGAAGTCGTTTAAAAACCGACGGTCAAACCCGAACATGCAGTTGCGCAGCTTATTGAGACTGAACTGTTCACCTGCGCGATTCACCGTGAATCAATTGTAGATATTGACGTAGGCGTTACCATGACAACGCAGATATAAGTGCAGAGTTAAAATACGTTTGCGGCTGACTCTTCACTACAATTGCACGAGTGTTGTAGGTAAGATTTTTATGGTCACTGTGTTCACACTCCACGGGCTGCATTTAAAATTTAAATTTGAAATACAAGGGGACCAGAAAAATGTAATGTGTTTGATTTAACTAAGCTTTTTGTATCTACGAGTATGTATGCCATAAATAAACGACTCCTAATACACCTGTAATGCCGATAAATAATTTGTTAAGTAATTTAAATAAATATTCGCAATTGAATGAAAATTTTAGATGAAGGGGCACTTCACCTACTTTACCTAGCGAGCCACCACTGAATTTGTGTAGAATTTAATTTTAGGAGACAGTGTTTATTTACCATCTGGTGCACAGATGCATAGTACAAGAAAAAATAAGCTACATCGGTGTTAAAAAGTCCTGCATCATGTTAAAGATTGAGAAAGATTAACATATTTATTTCAAATAATTTTCAGCAGATCAGTGCTTATAACTACAACTTAAATCACTGATAAAATACAGCAGACATGTTGACTTATAAGTAAATACAGGTATACAAATTTCAAAATTATGCAATGTAAATTAAAACAAAAGCTCAAATAGTATACAACATTTAAATTTAAGCTAATATTAATATTTGATTGTTCGTTGTTCTTGACGGCCACTTCACATCTCTTCCGTACCAGTGTTGAATCCAGATATGTTTCTCCGGGGGGTAATTTGGTTGTTACTGGAGGAGGGGATACAAAACAATACAACATTTTGCTGTAAACGATATAGAAATTAAACTCAGTTTACAGGTGCACAAATAATATATTTCTGTAAAAATTATATATTACTCCTATACAGGTTTGCCAGACGTCTGGATTTCGGCGGGAATATCCCTATTTAATAACTGCGATCCCAACTCTTCGTACGCAGTCCGTAATTCCCGATATGCAAACAAAATTTAAATATCGACTTAAACAAAGACATTATTATTATAATTGCATTTTGTTGAATAATTATTAAGTGAGTAGAAAATAATGCACAACATGTTACATGAATAAGGGACACTCTGATTACATTACCTATTCTGCTGGTACAAGGGCACCATGCAAGTGCTTGGTTAGATGTAATTGCACGTTCTACTGTTCACACGAATTAGCAAGCATACTGCAAATAGCAGTGCAATTTTAATATTGTGCAGTGAATAGGAAACTACAGAAAGAAGTAGCAAACACAGAAAGTTGAAGTTCCTGAAATTTTTGATATTGGGATTGATTTAACGAGTGACGGGTTAGTTAATACATTTTGTAGTCATATGGGGAGGAAAAGAAATAATATATCTATTCACAGTAAGAAAGGCTTTATTAGAACTCCGCGAATACATGTAAGTATCGGGCGATGCGCCGTGCGCGAATGAATCATCGGGCTGCCTACTTCTCTTGGACTACCGTTGGCACGGTAGTCGATGGTACGTCCACACTCGGCCATCCTGACTCGCCGATCGTCCTCGAGCGGCATGCTAGAACAGAATGGCGTCAGAAAGAAGAAGCATCGCATAGACAACAAGATCTGAAAACCTGCTACATCACGTAGGCCATATGAACAGAGACCTTGTTGCATCAGCTAGGCAACAAGAACAGACACCCTGTTGCATTACTTAGGCAACAAGAACAGAGACCTTGTTGCATCACTTAGGCACCAAGAACAGACACCTTGTTGCATTGTTTAGGCAACAAGAACAGAGACCTTGCTGCATCACTTAGACAACAAGATGTTACGCTCCAAACGAGCTTTTTCGTCGACCCGCAACAGGAAAGACGGAAAAGGTCTTCGGCTAAACTCAGAGGAGTAGGGGTGGTTCACGAGAAACGTTTACGGGAGGGAAATCATACCTAGTTGAGTACAGAGTAGGTCAAAATTAGCGGGCGCCACCTTCCAAATCACAGCTGATTGCAGGTTCTTATGGAAGGCCGAAAAGCCAGCAGCTTACGGGAATCGGACTCACCTTTATTGTGCCTCCTCCTGTACATAAAGCTTACAAAGTTCATGCACATAATACAATAAAAATACACAGAAATAAAAGATTTGGTGAATTTTAAGACAAATATAGCTCTATTGTTACAAAAACAAAGATTACATTCAAAATGGTAATAATTATGGTTAATACAAGGGTAGTTAGAACGTTCGAACAAGAAAGGCTCGCCGCCCCTGGCTTGAGGCATTTATTTTACTAACCGCACAGATCTGCGCAGCCAGTGACGTTCGAATTTACAGAAATTAATTAAACTTTAACCTAAACGAATAATGAAACACTGGGCAACTGAAGGTTGCCTCACTTTTAATATTACAAGGGAATTAAACTGTTCTATTTCTTAGTTATTAACGAAACAGTGATAAACAGGAAAAAGAATCACTATATAGTACACTGGCAAGTTTTACCTTAGTTTCCTCTTCGGTACGGAGTAGAGAGAGAGGCACAATTGGGGTGTTCTTGGGTTCTTCGGGGAGCAGGGAAAATTCGCAGGCATGCCCCTGAAGACTGGATCACGATGAAGACAACGTTACGGCCAGGACTTTCTTTGACAAAAAAAGAAAGACGGGAACTTCAGGAGTCAAAATCTCCGCCGCTGTATGGGATTATCACTTGCAACGGCTCAAAGGCGACTTTCACGGGGTTGAAGACTGTTAATCCGACACAAGTGGAAAGAACAAATTCACTGATTTGTCTTTACAAAAAGCTGACACTCTGCTAATATTTCTAATCCGATACAAGTCGAAGATTCTTTTGCCTAAGGCAAAAAAATAAACACAATATACTGATTTCGCAGAGGAGCTGACAACAACTCCGTTTCCAAAAACCACGTGCGTTCACTCCCCGAAGCTAGCGCTCCCTGCCATTCCCCCTGCAACAAAACTCTCACCCAAACGTAATTGTTCTAGAACAAAATTCTTACATGTGGGACTTCCGGCGATTCTGCTGACGAAGAATTCCAAGAACTGTTTTCGATCGGCATATACAGACTAAACAAGCGGAACAAAAGTAACCTCCCATAAATTAATCTTTGAAAATAATAATAATAGTAATCGTCTTAAGAGCGGCAAGTAAAATAAAACTTAAATTCCTATGAAGTGGCAAAATCAAACGAACATAACATAGATCAGATAACCTGCTGTTTTTCATCATCTGAAGGTCAAAAGGTTTTAGGTTGAAAAACAAGATTATTGCTGAGGCAATAATACATATTATCTTAATGTTCTGTAAAATTTCGGCCAAAGAGTAACGGTTTGGTTTATAAGGGTGAACCATCGATGACATACAGGACAATTGGTAATTCTTCCGCGTTGACGTGTACTTTGGCGTCAACGTAGTTGTGCATAATAGTGCCAAATCCTAAAAATCCAGATAAGTAGACGGGCTGGAGTAGTTTCTTTACCATTAAAGTAAGCCCAGAGACCAAATTCTGTGTAATGAGAGAATAATCGCTACATAAATCAAGGAAGGCTATACATTCGTGTACATTTAAGAAAAACTTCTTTGTAGAATTTTGTTGCTGACGTATTGCGAACGTGATTGACATGTTGAGTGTGCGGGTCAGATCGGAATTTGTGTGCCTTAAAACAATGCGATTCAATGTGTCCCAGTAATTTGTAGTAGAGGAACATCTTATTCCTGTGCTGGCATTGCTCCCTAACATGCCCCAGGCTGCCGCAGGCTCTACAAGGTTTAGATTGTTTCGTTTGATTATTGGGCTGAAATTTTTATGTGGTGAATGGTTCATGAATGAAAACGTACCGACAGCGTCGGGATTACTCTGACGTAACCGCGCGAAATTGCTGCTGCATTTGCTCTTGATGTCAATGGTGATTGTTATGATTTGGTTAGAATGTGGCAGTGAGTGTGACTGGAACACCACGATAAATTTTGTTTTTGAGATAGACCGCCAAAACATTCAGACTGGTAACCTGTAGCTGACGTAATGTTACGATCATTTATAGCTCCGAGTATTACGGAAACATTATCCGCTTCTGAGAAGATGAGTCTTAAAATTGTTAATCAAGGCCAAATGCTGGAAATGGAATTCATACAGCGAACAATTTTCTGCCGGAGTATGATTGACAAGATCCATCAACAACTTATATGCATTTCTAGTGCTATGAAAGTTATTGAATACTAAGGTTTTCCACATTTCCCATGAAAATGTGGACCAACCTAGTTCAACTATAATGAAACTACCGTACCATGTCTTCGCGGTGTCCTTCAGCTTATTAAGCGCTTGATGAAGTATAGTTGGTTGATTCCAATTATACGTTTTGGCGTTGTAATCAACCAATTCAAGCCATTCAGGAATTATACCACTTAGCGGATCGAAGACAGGTATGGCGGACAGCAATTGTGGTGCATAAACGTTGATTGAAAACTAGAGGTGTCGCTTACCTCGTTTGTACGATTTGTATTGTGCGGAGGGAACTTACGACTATTTTTGCGATTATTGGGTATCTTCGAACGTCTCGACGTCTATGTTGATGTAGAACTTGAACTGTCACCACTGGAAACACTACTTGAATAGCATCGTTTTTTATGTGATTTCACCATGGTCTGGAAGGTTGAGTTCGCCCACTTCTGATATAGTCGTATGGGGAGGAAAAGAAATAATATATCTATTCACAGTAACAAAGGCTTTATTAGAACTCCGCAAATACATGTAACTATCAGGCGATGCGCGAATGAATATGCTCGGTAGTCCATAGAATATTTTTCGTATATTTTTAATAATTTTTCAATTTTCTCATCAGAACGTATCTTTGGCGCCATTTCCACTCACAACTACTAGCAATAACACTTGCGAAGACTTGAAAATGCTGTTTACACGCAGATATTAACCTTCAACAAGTTCTTGCATGCAGAAAAGTAGAGAGACGCTCAAGTTTTCTTGCATGGGAATTTTGCTTGCATAAGTTATTGTACTACTTGCAGACTCGTTTACATCCTGCAAGTACATACTTTCATGCAAGTCCTTGTACCAGTAAAACTTCTTCTTCTTCTTTGGGTGCCTTGTCCGTTCCGGAAATTGGCTATAACCATGGCAATTCTCACTTTATTGGCAGCCAGATGAAACAGTTCCGTTGATGTTAATCCGAACCAGTCTCTAAGATTCCTCGGCCAGGAATGACGCCTTCTTCCTGTACCTCTCTTTGCCTGAATTTTCCCTGTACGATCAGCTGTAACAGACGGTATTTGCTGTTTGTCATGACGTGCCCAAGGTACTCAAGCTTGCGTGTTTTGATTGTAAACATAATTTCTTTTTGTTTTTGTAGTCGCCTCATCACTTTCTCGTTCATTATGTGCTCTGTGTACGAGATCCTGAGTATCCATCTGTATATCCACATCTCAAAGGCGTTCCTCTGTCGGTTATTTCTTTGTTTATCGTCCAAGCTTCTGCACAATAGAGGAGGTCGGGAAATACATAGCATTTCAGTATTCTTATTTTAAGAGTTAAGTATAGAAATAATTTTCCCATATTTATAAAGGCTGTTCTTGCCTTCTCTATACGACATCGCACTTCACCTCTGTAGTGCCAGTTCTCATAGACAGTAGTTCCCAAGTAGTTATATGTGCGCACTCGTTCAATCATATATCCGTCAACACGTAGGACTCCCGGGTTATTTCTTGACTTCGATATAACCATATATTTCGTCTTCAAGATGTTTAGGCTCAGTCCTTATTGTTCAGAGTGTTGTTTTACTTTGGATAGTAGTTGTTGCAAATCTAAAGAATTAGCCGTGATGACAGCGTCATCAGCAAATCTTATGTTATGCTGAAATGGCTCAGTGGTAGAGAGCCAAGCTTTGGATGTAGAGGTCTTACAAAATCTCGTGAAAGATGAGATGCGCAAAGGCGGCGCTTGAAATAGCGGGCGATTGTGACAGTGGAACCTAAAAACATTGACCGTTTAGTTCAATGAATTCCAAGAAAATGTACAAATCTCACATTTATTTTATTCTGCAATAGTATGAATAGTAGGTTTTATATTTATTAATAAGCATAATAATGAGCATGATTAAAATAAAAAGAATGCAGGATTTAAAGAAAGCATATTCAAGTTATAAACGTCATACATGATTTGGCGTCCTTGACTGTGCACAACTTTACCATGATTGCTCATTTTAAAGATTTTGTAACATGGTGAAATAGGTTAAGTATATTGTAAATAAGTCTTTAAAACAGTATTTTATACTTACTGTTCAGTAATGAACACGCTTCCCTGTAGTTTTGACAAAAACTGTTTAATTACAAATGGTAAAACCTGGGTAAACGAAGAATTAAGTTGATACACGTGAGATATGCAACGAGCTGTCAACTGTCATCAAATGGCAATATTTTTAGGCGGAGTAGTAAAATGGGCGTCACCTGAGCACGAACGGCTTTTGTTCTTTCTGCGCTCTTCCACGAGATTTTGTAAGACCTCTAATAATCCAAAGGCTTCCCGGTTCGAATCTCCCCAGCGTCGGAAATTTTTCTAATTCCCTGGGTGGTCGGTATTGGGTTCCGGTCAACATTTGCCATGGGGGATTAAATTAATAGCACTCCTCGAATTACGGTCGCATTAGAGGAGTAACAAGACCATAAACAAAAACATTCACACACAACAGCAGGTTAAGCATGGTTACGCACCAACAGGGTAACCCGCAGAGTCGAGCCCTGTTGTGCATTGCACAAACTAACTTAGCCTTGTCTCACACCAAAAGCGATGGGCCTCTATGGCCTGTGAAAGCTTCATAATAATATATATACAGTGTGTCTCACTGTAGACAGCACCAACCCAGTATTTTGTTTATATATTATCGATTCAAAAAATTTCTTTTTTCTGATTATACCTCTCACTAAACTGTAATTTAAGGGTATGTTACTTTCCCTTCACGGTGAAATGCTAGCCTACTACGTCGTATTAGGGATTTTTTTACAACAAAAGTTTGTTAATAAAAGTTGTTCAGAATCGTTCAAATAAGCTAAATCCAAAATTTTATTACAATCAACAAATCCAAGTCCAAGATGAATTTTTTAGAAAAAAAATGTTTTTCAATATTTTTTGATTGTAATGAAATTTTGGATTTAGCTTATTTGGGCGATACTGAACAACTTTTATTAACACAATTTTGTTGTAAAAAAATCCCTAATACGACTTCTTGAATTTTGCTGTTTATTTTAA
>JABXWE010057956.1:0-10685 GCA_014611495.1 Limonius californicus
TAATTTTGCTATAAATTAGGGAAAACTTTACTAGAAACTTATGAAATGTTGACTGTGCACTGTAATATGGTTGCAATGGAGACGATCGTTAGAATGTTCAAAATAACGCTAGAATTGAGCGTCCGTCGAAATGCAAATTCAGTCGCAAGAGTTCGTAAAATTGTGGTACACCATCGCTGAATAACCCTCTAAATGATGGCAGATGAGTTCAACATTAATAAAATTTGGAAAAGCGGTTTATTTGTGCAGAGTTGGTTCAGCATTGATTTACGGCTGACGGGCTTGTTGCAACAATGCACATTTTTATAACAAAATCCAGAACTATTACCTTTTTGAATAAACAGAGTGCGATTCATAAAGAATACGTGTCTGAAGGGCAATCAGTAAATAGTGCCTTTCACGATGGAGTGGTGGATTCATTAATGCAGTTTCTTGGGAGCAACCGAAATTTCGAAGAAAGGGTAGTTGGTTCCTATTGAAAGATAATGCACCTATCCATTCTGCCCTACATGTGAAGTTTACATATCATGAAACATGGCGTTGTTGAGATCAATCATCCACCCTATTTACCCGACTTGGTACTAGCAGGTTTTTTCTCTTTTCTAAAGTGAATACTGTTCTAAAATGGAAATATTGCTTGGCTCGTAGGAAACAGTGACGTTTCTGTTTCTGGAAAACAAATGGCAATTTCTGTGTTCTACATCATCATGTCCAAAATTAGGCCTACCTTTCAGTTATATTTGAAATAATTTACATTCATAATGTAAATATGTTTGAATACATTTTTTTCTAACTAAATTTCCTTGCGAAAATATTAGCTGTTTCTTTTCATTGTATTATAGTGATTAAATACCTCTTGAATGTGAACAGCGATTGGCTGAAAAATAATTGAAAGAGTAGGTTTGTACACCATTTTCCTTAACCGCGTCTGACATTGGAGGAAATATTTGTACATCATTATTTTATCTGCAACAACACAACTAATACAAGATGCGTTATATATATATAAAGAATGATTCTATGTTTGACCATTTATAAGTAACTCCAGTAGATTCACTGTCGTGGTATACGAGGATGGCTCATCAATTATTATCTCTAACATACCATAGAAGCCATTGATCGACAAATAAATAATTGTTTTCCTAGAAACGTCAGTTATTGAAATTAATATATTCCAAGTTGAAGGTGCCTATCTTCTTGTTTATAAAAGTTATACATTTAATATTACTGGGTGCTGGTGAGTTTGTTGAAATGGAAGAATTCGAGACAAGAAGGGTTTATCACCGCAGGAATCATATAATGACATGCCCGGAGTGTTTGCTGATTTAGCCCCGTCATATCAAATAAATAAGAAGAGATTTCAAATTAGGAAGGACGTCGTGTCAACATGCACCAGGTTGCACTCAAAAAAATATAGATTTGGTCCATGATATGGTACTGGTGCCCCGCTCCCACGAGAGTTCTGTGTGACTTCATAGGCCAGAAAAATAAAGGCAATAGTGTTTTAGAATTCTGAGGGAGTTATTCTTGTTGATTATTTACCACGTAGTCACACAATAATGGGAGACTATTACGCAAAACTCATACCAAGTTTTCGTGAGGTTATTAAACAAAACCGGCGTGGAAAATTGAAACGCGGCGTTCTGTTCCACCAAGGCAACGCTCCCGCTCACAAAAACTGTGTCACTATGACTATTATCTACAATGCTGGATTTTAGTACAACCCTCATATTTGCCAGATATAGCCCCCAGTGACTTTCACAAGGAACATCTTAGGGGAACTCATTTTTCGGACGATGAAGAGGTGATGGCTGCTGTGAATGAGTGGTTTGCAGTGCAGGACAAAGAGTATTTCTAATGGCATTCAAGCTTTGCATCATTGTTATAGTAAATGTGTTAACCTTTTAGGGGATTATGTTGAGAAATAAAGTTGTTTCAAATGTTAAATATACACAAATGTTGGGTTAATGGCCAAGGGGCAAAAAAGAATAGAAACTATTCGATTTTTAATCAAGCTTTCGAAATAATTTATTTCTTCATCAGGATTCTGGAATTCCAAGAACCAATGTTAACAATTTATAAAAGTTAGGTTAGGTCTTACTTACAAATCAAAGTTCTAACATTGGAATCACGCCAAAGCGCGTACTCGAGGTCTAACATATTAACCATAAGTTAACAAATAATCACAGATGTGTCAGAATAAGTTAAGACAAACACACAATTTAAAACAACTTGAAACAAATAGAAACAATTTAAAACACGACTTAAGTCGTCATGTGCAGATGTTATCACAGGAAGTTGGTTCTAATACCAACTATTCACAACTAAATAACATGACAAGAAGGCGGGAAATTCAAAAACCGCACAAAAATTCACAAAATGAAATGAAGCCTAGACAAACGATTTTTTTAAACAAATTAATCCACATCAACAGCATTAACTGTATGATTAACATTATGTATATTATTAAAATTGAGTAAATACGAATAGATACTACTTAAGTTATCAATATCAGTTCTAAAATTTATGCTAAGTGGGTTACAAACAATATGAGTCATTTCAAGGAAAAGTCTGCTTCTGTATTTAGATTCCTGATCAAGAATCTTTACTTGATTAAAGTTGAACAAGTGACCAGCCTCCTTGCTTTCCTTGCCTTCTCAATAATGGATACCCCATCAGTTTAATTAATAAATTATTGTTTACCACACCTAATGTGAATAATACAATTAGTAATAATATTGATGTTAACAATAGTCATGAAGTCATCAAATACCGCAGATTACCATGGATTGAAGGGCTTACCCCTAAGCTGTGTAAGATTTTAAAAACTGAGAATAACCAAATTGCCAAATGCAATATAAAAACGGTCGCGTCCTTATTTTCCAGGCTGAAGGACAAAACTCCTGTGTTGTGCAATTCTAACGTGATTTATTCGATTCCTTGTGGAGGATGTGATAAGGTTTATATCGGTCAAACAGCTCAATGGCTGAAATCTAGAATTGCAAAACACAGAAGTGACTGCAGGTTGGAAAAAGACACTAGTGCTCTGGCCACACATAGCAAGGAGGCTGGTCACTTGTTCAACTTTAATCAAGTAAAGATTCTTGATCAGGAATCTAAATACAGAAGCAGACTTTTCCTTGAAATGACTCATATTGTTTGTAACCCACTTAGCATAAATTTTAGAACTGATATTGATAACTTAAGTAGTATCTATTCGTATTTACTCAATTTTAATAATATACATAATGTTAATCATACAGTTAATGCTGTTGATTTGGATTAATTTGTTTAAAAAATCGGTTGTCTATGTTTCATTTCATTTTGTGAATTTTTGGCGGTTTTTGAATTTCCCGCCTTCTTGTCATGTTATTTATTTGTGAATAGTTGGTATTAGAACTAACTTCCTGTGATAGATCTGCACATGGCGACTTAAGTCGTGTTTTAAATTGTTTCAATTTGTTTCAAATTGTTTTAAATTGTTTGTTTGTCTTAACTTATTCTGACACATCTGTGATTATTTGTTAACTTATGGTTAATATGTTAGACCTCGAGTACGCGCTTTGGCGTGATTCCAATGTTAGAACTTTGATTTGTAAGTAAGACCTAACCTAACTTTTATAAATTGTTAACATTGGTTCTTGGAATTCCAGAATCCTGATGAAGAAATAAATTATTTCGAAAGCCTGATTAAAAATCGAATAGTTTCTATTCTTTTTTGCCCCTTGGCCATTAACCCAACATTTGTGTATACCTAACAAGTATTTTGGTCAATACTTCCCCACTGGTTCAAATGTTAAAGTCATTTGCTTTTGTATCATGAACAATAAATGATGTGCCACCCTCGTATGTGATCACTACAGTTTTCTTATTTATTGGTATTAATTATAAAAGAATGAAACTTTTAATCGGTGTAACTATAAAATTGTTATGATTATTCGTACAGCCATAGTACATACAGAAACACATTATTCAACAATGTTCTTGTATTTCCGGCATTGTCGATAATGACCACACCCCAACTTGCTTATTTCAAGTATAATTCCCTGTATGTTTCTACATTTTTTTAAAATGTCGATTATCGCACGTATTTTAAAAATAACAACAATAGAATGTCTTACACCTATTTGTTTCATAATTGCATCGACTTTGGAAGTCGTCATTTTTAACTTTTGTTACTACTAAAATTCTATGGATTGAGGGTTTCTAAATTTATGGCGATAGGATAATTAGTTTTTGAATAAATAGACGATAAATCGGAATTGTCATAAAATCGTAGTCAGTTCTGAGAAAAAGTATTATACTTGCATTAAAATGCTCTTTGGGATTCCATAATGATGTTTGTATATTAAAACCAAAGAGGTAGTGTCACCTGCATATAATATTAGAATTTTTATGTAGACGTCCGCTTTTAAAATAGCATTTCCGGATTCTTGTTGGAATAACTTCTGTTATTGATTGATTTGTCTGATAAAGCCTTCAATTTCTGTAAAGATCAAAATATTATACGATTTTGATAAACATGTTTTTATTTTTTGTGAGCTACAAATACGAGAAGCAGCGGAAATCCATTATTGTGCTTCCAGGAAATGAAATTGGATTGGTATTTACTTACTGGATTAATCCATTTTTAATATCTTTCCAAAAGAAGTTGTTCTGAAACAGTTCGTATTCGATTACGTGCAAAATTTGATGAATTTTTCAACCGAACAACCCACAATATGAAAAACAACACTAGACCTTAAATCGAACGTTGCAGAATAGTTATAGGATATCCTACTGCGTGGAAAATTCCGTAACGAAGTTCATATATAATCAGTTGCAATGCTCTGCTGTTGCTAATGGGATGAATGTCAAATTTCCGTTTCCTTTCAGATTTCTGTTACCTATATTAAGTAATACTGGGTTCGCTATTTAGTCCTATGCTAAATCAACTATTGACTGTGTAAAAGCCTATTTAAATCGCGTTTAATAACCTTAATAGCTTTCCAAACATTGTATAAGGTTTCCTTTCTCCGCAAGAATAAATTATCAGCAGGCTGTATAACTATTAATTTGAAATGAGAAACATAGATTTAAAGGGTTTTAATTTGAATTATGGGACGTCAGCAGTAAATGTGTATGCGACGGTTGTTGAAGGAGTTTGTGCAGAAAATATACAGAGTGTGTCTAAAATGGCAGAAAAACAGCAAGATACATTATTCTTCTTGAAATATTTATCAATTCTCTTCCTTTATAGTAGCATAAGGCGTCGGTTCCGTTTCCGGTTTCGTAAACATTTTATTTTAGTTTCTGCTTATATGGTAACAGAGTTGGCAGTTCTGTACCTGTACACTCTAGTTGTTGTCATTGTTTCGTTAACACTGTCTGTTCTTTACTGACTCATTGCACACAACGCCTCGCACACGATTCTCCATTCGTTTTTATCTTTTGCCTTTTTTTTTAAATTTCATCACACAGTAGCCCTTTTTCATTGATGTTATTTTGCGTCCTCTTTTTACACGTGGCTTTTGGTCTTCCTCTGTGTCTTTTTCCTCTAGCATTGTGTTATAGTACTTGTGTTGGTATGTCAGTTTGGGGTTTTCTCAATATATGGGCAATCCATTTCCACGTCAACGTCCAGTTTGTACGCTCTTGGCGATCTCTCGCTCTTTCTCCTCTCTGGCGGCACCCAGTCCCATATTCTTCTAGGCCATCGTTCAATGTTCATTCGACGCATATGGCCATACCATATCAGTGGGTTTCCTTCTATGGTTTCTATTATGTTCAATATTCATACTTCTCTTTATCTCCTCGTTCCGGATTCTCTGTAATTTGGACAATCCACAGCTTCGTCCAGCTTCTGGCCCGCAGGTTGCAGTGCTTTCTAAAACAGTTTTACATTATGCTAGTCTTCACTTTCTACTTGTGCTTTTGCTCCATAAGATCGGATTTAATTGTTTAATCGGCTCTTTATGCATCCTTTATCTAGCAGCAGGTCATGTCCTTGTTCTCCAGTTACGAGATATTCCGTTTTCTTGGCGTTTGTAGTGAGTCCCCACTTTTCATCATAAATGATGCATCATATTTGTCAGCCGCAAGGTGAACTTCATTATCTGCAAATAGGAGTGTGGATAGAATATTATCGGCAACAGGAATGCCCACGTTTCCACACTTTCTCTTCCACCCTTTAAAAGCTTCGTTTATATAAATTTTGAAAAGCGCAGGTGGAATAGTGCACCCTTGCTTCAGTCCTTTAGATATTCTAAATTTTTTGAAAACCTTGGCGATTTTTATCATACTAGTGGCTCTTAGGTATAAATCCCTTACTGCATTGATATACGTCCTACTAACTCTCACTTCTTCTAAACAAGGCCACAACTTACTTACTAGAACACTGTCATGCTTTCAGGAGATTTACAAATATCCGATGCACCGAACCAGCTTCTTTTCCAACAGTTGCTTAATCACGAATGCATTATCTATACAGGATCTCCCTGCCCTGAAGCCACTTTGTCCTTCGTACTCTTCTGTCTCTTGTTCTATTCCACTTTTTATAATTTTACCATATATTCGTGAAAGCAACCTCGTAACACGAATCCCTCTATAATTATTGCAATCTAATCTCCAAATTGTAGGAGCAGCTTTAATTATTTCAACAGAGCTATTTCCGTGTCCGGGCACCTTTCCATATTTTATTTTTATAATGATCTTCTCATTTTTCCGATGATAATATCTTCCATATTCTCCTGCATGCGTTCTTCTCTACACTCATCATGCTTAAATTCTTCTCGCTCTTCATTTAGTACTTTCTCTAAACTATTGTTTCCATGTGTCCAATATTATGAGGCTGATTCTTCCCCTATATTTCTAATTTGTTCTAAATGATTGTAAAGTTTTCCAGGCTTTGGCTGCCCGTGTATTTATTAAGAATTTATTTATTTCAACACATGCTTGGTCCCATTTTTATTTTGTTTCGCTTCCTACTTAGCTCTATTGTTTGTTTTCTACCTGCTGTGTCTTGTGTGAATAACCGCGTCATATATAGTTTTTCTCTTTAATGAATTCATTCACTTCTTGACTCCACCATCTGCTCTTTTTTATTTTCCGTTTTTGGCTGCACACCCAAGTCTTTGGCGGCGCAGATTGATACATATATATATTTTTCGTGGGCGTTTTCGTCTCCTTTGTGAAACGTCCTGCTTATCTCTTTGATTGGGAAATTTTGCGTTTTCAAATTTTTTACGGGGACTTCTTAAGTAATTCTTATGTGGTCACACGAAGCTACATTTACTCCATATAAAGTCTTTAACACCCATAAAATAAACGAATGGGTCTAAGAATATCCTCATTCAAAACAAAAGGAGTCATCAAGTGCTTCTCAGCACTAACGTTTGTGCTGGAAGATATAGAAATCGATTCACCATTGGATTTATTCTTCCACGTCGTTGAATTGCAGAAAGGTATGTAAATTCATTAAATAACAAATTACCTGGTTTGTTGTGTCTTATTGATTAGGAGGAATATCTGGTACCATATGGATGGAGCTCTACTGGGGAGTCAAAGTAAAAATTGCTTAATTAGTATTATACAAGAAGACGGATTATTAAAGAGTTCCCACCACAGCCTTTCAGATCGCCTGACTGAAGTCTCTAGACTAGACCAGTTTCTTTGGGGGTTCCTGAAAGTAGTTATTTGTCAAACGCGACTTTCAAATGAAGGGGAATTAATTCTCAGAATTAAACCGGCAAAAATATTCTTTAAAACTTGAGAGCAAGCATTATTCAGCGCTCTACAGAATGTTCTGCAAATGGTGGAATGTTATGTTTGCAAATTAGTATTAAATAATTAATATCACAGCATCTGAGATTGAAGTTGAAATTCGCATTTATCTAGAAAACATGTTCATAATGCCTTACTAAAGTGTTACTGTTTAAAGCGGAAAACTCTAGAAGCGTGCAACAATACGCAATTAAATAATTTTTAACATCATTAGGTCAGACACTAAATAACTTCGGACAAAGTGATATTAGACATTATTGTGCATTATTTTCAGAAGCATCGCGCAGTGTTCTTTTTGCGCCATTATGGATACACCCTTTATATTAACATTGGTGTTTTTTTGTGTTAAAAGTGGCTATTTCAGTGCACAAAAGGTATCCCATTAAGAAGATGTAATCAGGCTAAGAACACCAGTTAATTGTAAAACGAAAATTCCTTTTTATCGAATTTCTAGCTTTTGTGCATTTAATTTTTTCCTTAAAGTTTCTGTGACAAACATTAAAAAGCAGCTGAGTTTTTGTTCCTATTAACGAGGAGTAAAAAGTTTTCCCAACATGTAAAATATTATCATACTGGACGTTACCTACTTTAATACATTCGTGACCCCAGAGGTTCCCAAGTTTGGAACTTCAAATCTAACAAAATTAAGCAATCATTTATGCGATATTCAAGGGGTTTGGTTTATCAGGGGAGAGGATAGGGTGAACATTCTAAAGTTTAGTTAATTGCGACTTTTTAGTATTGATCACACTATTTTTTTCCAACCGATACATTTATTGTTGAAGTACATTACATTTTAAGAGAAAACTACTTCCTGTCTGCAAGCATTAAATAAATAAATACCCTGCAGTACAATACCACTTAAAATATTTATTATAAAAATATGATACTTAATTAAATAATATTTATATACAAACTTCTACCAACATAAGGTTATAATTAATAGTAGGTGAATTTATTAGCTGCATTCCACGTTCTGCTTAACTGTTTCATTAAATAATAATAAATAACTGCTAGAAGATTTAAAATATTATTTAGTAGTTAAATATCTTTTCTGTAATGGCACACCTTCTATATTTTGGTGTTTTTGTATACCTGACCGTTCTATTCTTTTTAGTGTATCATCCTATAGATACTTGTAATGTTTCTTTCCTCTGATGTAGCTCTCCATTATTTATGTTAGCGAAGCATTTTTCAAATTAGAATGTTTTAGTATTTGTGATAACTTTAGAACTCTCATTTTCATTTTTCAGATTATGAACATTGGATTTTAAATGACAATGTGGTGATTTTATAACAATGTTAACTAAAATTAGGACTCTAATGGATTTACAGTGTATTTTAATGGATACAATTCACGTGATAGTTCATTCAATATAAATCCTGAATAGGATACGAAAAATAACACCATGGAGTAACTTTAGCGGTGCAGCCAGAGCAGGATACAGGCTATATAAAATCCCGTGATAGAGATCAATGTTCCAGAGTTGTAGAAAGAAAAAGCCGGGGTAGGCCAAGAAAGACCTGGGAGGAGAAAGTCAAAGATGCACTAAAGACAATATGAGAGCGCTCAGATAAAGCACGAGTTTCATATATGTGGCACAAACGTGGTTTTCATGTACGAGGTGTGTTCAATTGAAACCCATCTTTGCTTTATAAAAAATGTATTTAACATTTTAATTACAAATAATTACCGTCATAGTTAAGGCACCTAACCCACTGTTTTACTAACCGACGTATACCCTGCTCATAGAATACTTGTGGCTGCTGATTGAAGAAGTCTTCCACAGCTATCTGTACTCCTGCGTCAGACTGAAGATGCTGATCTTTTAACGTCTTTTTCAGTTGTCGCGCAAGGCGATAGATCCGGGCTGTAGGGTGGATGCTCTAAAAACCCTCCATTTCTTTCGTTGAAGATTTTTTTTACCATATTAGCAACATGCAAGCATTGTCGTGCAACAAAATGACCCCATAAGTTTTCCTATACGTTTCCGTCTTATTGCTTGCTGAAGCTTGTTAAAAGTTTCATTGTACAGATGTGCATTGACATTTACTCCAGGTTCTTTAAACTCTATCAACAAGGATCTTTCATGGTCGAAAAAAAAAGTGATAACATCACCTTGCCTGCAGGAGGTTGTGCTTTAAACTTCTTCGGTGGTGGTGAACTTGATTGTTTCCACTGTATCGACGATAACTTACTGGATGGCTCTTAGTAATGGCACTAAATTTAGTCACCAGCAACTATTGACAGAAGAAAGTCTTCACCAATTTGCCTATAGTCTGTAAGGTGTTGCAGAGATAAGCCCATTCGCAAACATTTCTGTTCATTAGACAAGAGACGAGGAATCCATTGCGAACGAACTTTGCTGTAACTCAGATTACGAACAATACTGTGGACAGATCCAACAATTTCTGACATTTCATATTCATATGTCATCACATATTGTTTTCTGTTAATGCAGTACACCGTGCACCTGGTCGCGGCTGATCCATTTTCATACACTGCTTGCATTAGCATATGAATCTGCAATGGCTGCACACCCTCAGCGCATAAAATTGTAGGACCGCACGCTGATCAAACTTGGACGGATTTTCAACAACAAACGCCATTTCAAAATCAAAGTTTCAAACGTCCGAATCAAATTCAAACGCCAGAAACTTATTAATGTGTTGCTTACAAACACTGCTAACATTAACAAACATCATTTGAATTATTGCATTTGTTTTGAAGGCTAAGTTGATCAAAGATGGGTTTCTGTTGAACCAACCTTGCACATATATATATGTATATATATATATTGATACCTGTTAAGTTGTCACTTCCGACTAATAGAGGAGGCGACCTGACGTCCGGGTTTTCCACTTACCCTATCTGCACAAAATTTACTATTTATTACTGAGGGGAACTTCTAAAATATGTCCAG
>JABXWE010057966.1:0-10769 GCA_014611495.1 Limonius californicus
TCAATATGACAAAATAACATAAAATTTAATACATTTGTTTGCCGTACCACTACCTATGTGTAGGGTATACATATAATATAATATTAGTTGAACACAATGTTTCTAATCTAAGGCAAGTTGAAATAATATTTATTCAATATAGAGGAATTGAATAAAATAAAAATATAAGCACTAAAGATACATATATAGAATTAAAAAATTAGTAATACTATTTTTTATTAGAATCTTTTTTTGTTTCGTATTACTTGCAAGATTTTCTGTCGGGCTTGTAACTTGTTGATTGCAGGCTAATACATGCTATCCAATCTTCCTCTGTTAACCTGTTTCTAGTATTTGAAGGTACATGATTTAATGCAGAAAAAATGCTTTTGAAAGAGTAAGTTGAAAAGAAAATCGTTAGCAACGAAGTTGCTAATAATTTTACAGGAAAATGGTATCTGACGTGCTATTCCACACTTCTAATATTGTGCTTTCAGTTCGGTATACTGATTCTTCATTCTGTGACATCGATGACGTTCCAATTCTTCAACATGCTTCCGCATATTCACAACTTTGTCTGTCCAAATTGTTTTAGATTACAGATCGATAATCTGCATATCTAAATTTTCAAGTTGCATGCAATTACCGAGACCATTCTTGAAATCCTGCATATCGAATAAATCCGTATAATTAGTATGTAATAATAAATAACTTTCAGTAATTCTTAAATTCTTCTAAAAGCATTGTGAAAACTGTTGTTTAATAGGACCAAGACTATTTGAAAATACATAGGTGAAATTCCAATTGTTAAAAATTACACTTCATACTACATTGAATTTTTAGGGCGCTATAAAAATCTTTCGCGTACCAATCCTGACAAACGGGCCACTTATTTGCGATCCCTGTACAAGCAATAATCTTGTTTACATAAATTTTTTTCTTTGTGTTTTCAAGCCCGAGGGCTACCGGACCTCTTTGTCTCTCTCTCTCTCTTTCTTTCTCTTTCTCTCTCTCTCTCTTTCTCTCTCTTTCTCTTTCCTTCTATCCTAAGATCTAAGATAATCGCATGCAATCTGGTTGACAGCAGCTAACTCAGTTCTATTTTATCCCTTTGCAATAGTTAATGTAAAAAAACAGACGTGATACTCTCTTTAGAGAAAAAAATTAACAATCTAGGACAGATGATAACTTGCTGAAAATGAGCCAGCGGAGTGCAGCAGCACAATTAAACATTTCGCAACTAGTTTTGTCCAAAAATCGTAAAAAAACGTTTTGAAATAGAAGTCGCGTCAAAGAAAAATAAAATTTAAATACTAAAAGAAATCGCATTGGGAAACACGATCAAGTGGAATGTGCAATGAAACTCTGGTTCGCTAATGTCCATGAACATGGTACACGTGTAGAAGAACTTGCGAAAAAATGAAAAAGAAAAAAAGACGTTTTATTGCAATTTGAGAATGGCGTTTCCGTTTATTATTATCAATCGGTTATTGTTATCAGAAACCCTAGCGCCGATGTGATCATATTAAACGGTGTACCCTGTATTTCCTTTGAGAGCATATTCAATTGTCATTTAATACCGTGACTTCATTTCAACCAGATTTTAGATTATTCAGTATTATTTAACAACACGCTTTTGTGGGAAAGGGGGAGACCGGAGACAATTGTAATAGGGTGCAAATGTTACAAGCGCAATACATATTTAAAACATATTTCAAATTTCCCGCCAGTATGTCCGTATTACAGTTGGCATGGTCTCCAGCAGATAATGTGGTTTGGCATAAATTTGTACATTCCCTGTATTTTTGAGTTCTAAACCAGTGTTTTGTAATACAGTAAATAAAATTGTGATAGTAGACATTATTGAAAATAAATATAGGAGACAAATATTCGTTTTGTTCTACCATCCGTTTACTTGAAGATTGTACTCGTTTTTGCAAAGTATATTTTAAGGATATTTTGACAGTGACATTTAATTTTATTTTTAATGAATGCCATCTCGGGGACAATTGTAACACCTACACTGGGGATTAATGTAACATGTTACAATTGTACCCGAATTGAAATATTACTGCCATAATGGGTGTTTGTCGGCATCTGTTTCTTATTAGATCGCAATGACGACAGCTAGAGATAGAAAAACCATTAGAGGGTCTGCTATTGAAATTATTAAGCAAGTAGCAGCGTTTGCTATAGAAGAAAACCTCGCAGAGAGAAAAGTGGCTCGAGAGTTATGTATTTGCCTAGTAACTTTAAATCAATATTTTAAGAAATTAAGAAAAGGCATTAATGAACGAAATGTGGGATATAACTCCCATAATAAAATTTTATCTACGAAAAAGTGATTTGCGACTACATTTGCAGTTCATCTGATTTAAATTTTAGTTTTATCCCCACGGATATACGTAGTTGCAATAAAAGAAACATTCACAATTTCAAATCCAAGTAGAATCAAACAATCTACCTCGATTGTTTGATTCTAGGGTTTCTCTGAGGCGAGAGGCCATGATTCTTTCTAGGATTTTGCTCATGATGTTGAGAAGAAAAGTAGGTCTATAAGATGTGGGGTTTTTAGGGTCCGGATTTTGGATCATGATTGTGGAAGCGGTTTTCCATGAAATGGGAAAGTAGGAAATTTGCAGACAAGAGTTGTATATGGTTGAAAGGGCGTCGGTGGCTTAATGGGGTAGATTTTTAAGAAGTAAAGGTTTTATTTGGTCTACCAAAAATGCTAACCAGAACTGGTGCACGCTCGCATTCTCGACAGATATGGGACGACGGTCTTATCCAGAAACGAATCTCTCTCAATCTCAAACCCTTATTTCTAAACAACCACTCCTGTAAAGTTAAAGTCCAAAATTCATTCTCTTTCCCTGTTAACCTCCACTCCGGCGTCCTCCAAGGATCAGTTCTGCCCCCCCCCCCACTTTTTTACATCATTTACTCCCACTGCTTTCCAGTCTCAGATCTAGCCAATACAAAAACCAGGCTTTTCGCCGACGGCACCGCTATCTGGTCCTCCCAACGCACTTCTGAATTAGCCTCCCGAAAAATCCAAGCAGACTTCAATATAATCCACACTTGGATCTACAAGTGGCGGATAAAACTCACTGCCGACAAATCCAATTCTATTCTTCTAAGGCATCCCAACATGTCCAAAAATCCACGATTCGACCCTCATATCATTAATCTTTCAATTAATAACCAGCCAATTCCCCTCTGAAACCAAGAGCAAAATATCTTGGAGTCATATTTTCTTACAACTGCTCCCTATTACCAGACTTCCCAGAAACCCTCAATAAAGTTTGCTACCGCTCCAACTTGCTTCGTCATATTCAAGGATCCTTTCCAAGGTGAAATTCTCGCACCCTACATCATACTTACAACACCTTCATCCGCCCCATAATCGAATACGTGCCCCCATCTATGCCTCGCCCCCACCTCGTGCCCTAGAACAAATCCGCCAATGCGAACGACAGATTTTCCGTGGAATTTTCAGATTAGATTTCCCCCAGATGCCACAACCGAATCCCCAGAAAACCCCTTAGGAAACTGAAGCATAACACTCTTATTAAGTCTATATCCAGATGTCCCAGATGACCTCCTCGACCTTTTTGAGGACATCCCCCTCACAATGCGTTGAGCAATGTTAATATTCACAGCCCATACTACACCACCTTTCATTCATTTACAGAGACCAATCCAACGCAAAATCCAAAGAAGCAAGACTCCCAACTCACACACGCACAAGCAGAAACAAGATCCCACAAGAAGGAAGGAAGGAAGCCCAGGGTTGAAGAGGACCAAATCCTACAACGGCCCACCCACACGATATAATTGTTATTAATATAAATGAAATGTAATATCTTAAGTTTTGTGAATAAACGTATTTCATTTTCAATTTCAGTGAGCAGCGTAAGTCCATTTAACATGGACATTTTTGAAGATTTTAATTTGCACCTTAGGCAGCAACAAGCCGCCCCATAGATTGAAGTCTAAATGATGTTCCTGATGTATAAGGAGAGACATATGATTTAGATTATGAGAACAGAATCGCAAATGTAGTAGAAAGTGAACCTGTTCCTGCTACATCTAGAGAGGATACTACTGGAAATGGAGAGCTTAATTCTTCTAGGGAACTATTAGAAAATACTAGACCCTTTCCAAAAGCAACCGGTAGCAGTAAAAGGCAAACATAGAGAAAGAAAAGAAAGACTGCCATATAACAGAAATACTCGAAAAATAAGCACTTTAAGAAGAAGAATCTGCAGAAGAAGGGAAACAACCGTTGACAAAGGAAAAGTTTCCTGGGGCAAAAGAAAATTTTCAAAAACGGCAGTGATAGTAGACAGGAGATGCCCTGCGCGTGTATTGCTTGAAGCCTTTCACATGGCCTTTCTCATCTGATTGAAATAGTGAAACATGGGACAAGTCATTGAGTAAAGAAATTAATCTATTTACTCAATGGTGCAGTGCAAGGACTTCAAGAGGTGGGCACACGTTATTTGTACGAATAGTGGAGAGCAAGAAACGTTCTTTTCACGCATTAACTGCGAAGATTAATCAGTTATATTAATACTTATTATGTTAACTTTTTTTCTTTGTTGTTCGTTATTAGGTTATGTATGTATACTACTTTAATATGAATAAAGATTTGTTTTTAACTAACCTAAATTACTAAATGTTATAACTGACCTTTTCCGTGTTACAATCGCCCTCTGGTTGGAGACAAATATAACAAGTCTCGTAGATAAACAATTTTTTTCTTGACATACAAATGGAACTAGTGAATTATAACAATTATATTATATAAGTGAAACATGCACTAATTTAATTATAAAATTTAGTGCTTTTACAATTATTTTTGCTAACGTGGATAATTTTAAATAAGAAGTGTTACAATTGTCCCTGGTCTCCCCTGTGACACAGTTCTCAGGATTCCGGCGATTCCACTTTTTGTATTTAAACCCGTGAAGTTTGTTCTTCATCCCATTTGCAGAAAAATTATAATGATGTCGGGAAGTACAGGGAATACTGTCAGCAACAGAAAGCAGTTGTGAAATGTGTAGGTACTTTACAACAGTTTCCTTAAAATCATATCGTCTTCCCGTTTTGCCTACATTATTGTTTATGAGATACGCACATTTTCTACGTGATTAAATTGTTAGGCTTATATTTTCAACCTATTTTTATTCCTACCGATACATATAATAAAAAATAAAAAAACGGGGAACGCCATTTGTAGATGCAAAAATTACCTATACATCAGCACATACATGAAAATATTTTACCTTGCTGTAGTACATGCAGTATGAATCTAATAGACACTCTACTACTGTATAAATGCTTGATTTTACAATGAATTTGCCGTCAAATAGCATATAATTTTTCGCTTGCCGTCGCCCCGTTTTTAATCGAGTACATTACATGCGGTTGTTACATAGCGAAGGTACATCTCATGGTTTCCATTCCACGAGGATTTCCCCATTTCATTTTAAGAAGCGCGGACGGATGGAAACGCGGAATGTTCCTAATTCTTCACAGCCGCCCGACTTCCCTTTCCGGCTTTTTAACAGACACAACCTGCCATACGTAAAGAAAACTAAGCTCGTTTTTAATTAGGGCCCCCATTAGTAAGCAGTCGTGAGGAACGGCACAAAGACGGCGGAAAACTAAAACATCGCCCGAGCGATTTCCACCGGTGGGTGTACAGGAAAAATAATCGCAAAATCGATGTCGAAAGCGCGGAAACATCACAGACTTGATTTTCAGTTTTACTCTCATTATGCCGCGCCTCTCCGTTCGTCGTTGTGTCTTCTTCGCGCGGTCTCTGTCTCTATCGCCGCTCCAAATTACCCGCCGCCCCGGGCGGACGTCTGCGCTCACTTGATTTTCATCAACGCGAATATTCATCGCAGATTTGTTCGAAATGCAATGTCGACGAAATTATACAGTTTCAGGCTATGCGTTTGCCAGGATTTTAATCTAATTTTAATTCTCTGATTGTCAGGTTGATTTTAATGATGTCTTCTGCATTTCTATGCCTTGCCATTAGAATTGCGCTACGCGGTAATATGTAACGTGACGTTTTTTTGCGGTGCAGAATTTAATTGCAGTTATTGACGGATATCCTGATTTTTGCTTTATCTTATGCATCGCTGGCGTTAACGGTATTCTATTTGGCGAAATCTAGTTATAACGCTACGAAAAATAAGTTTATCGGAAAACGTACTATGAAGAAGATAATCGACGTAAGGTCGATACATGCAGTACATTCAATGAATGAGAACTTTTCAGGAACACCTAGGTGTTATAATTACACCCTAATTCATTCATTTCAAAATTAAATATACTTTTAACAAACTATACTTATTGTCGTACGGTTCTGACTCCTTTGACTGATTTAAGGGTTTGATAACTAACACATCGTTTGTAAGCTGATTTCAAGAGGAATACAGTGCATGTGTTATTTTATAATTACTCTAAGAGGTTGCTTGTTAGAAGAAATAAAACATACAATAAAAATTAAACGCCGTTTAATGTAAAAGATGTTCGAAACGTTCACTATCTATTTCTTAGCAAAAAGCCAATCGATGCTTAAACCTATTCATTATATCTTGCAAAAGTAAGGTTTATATTTTTGTAACAAGCAACCTCTTAGAATTATTACAAAATAAAACATGCGTTGTATACCTCAAACGATGTGTCACCCTTATATTTGACAAAAAAATTTAATCGCTAGTTACACCCCTCCGGGTGATGATAAACCAAGCACATGATCGCTGAAATGTAGCCAGGTAACAACTAACATTGACTTGTTATAGGAATTTTTACAGTAATACTGTATATCCAAGTTACAGAATTTATTCCAAATAAAGTTTCCACACTATACATGTTATGGACTCTTGGAATCCACAAAAGTGACCAAATGTTTGACGGTCATAAGTAACTACTAATATTTCCGAAACGGCTGGTCCGATTTAAACATTTTAAATGTTTATGAAAATTCATCCAGACGATAAATAATATCCTATAACCAGGGCCGGATATTACACATATTATTCTGGTAGCATATCTTTCGCAAATCGTATCATATATTTTGAAAATATAATGCTGCAGTAAACTGCAATACAAATCGAATGCATATATTTCGACCTCTCTAGCTTAGGCGATAACTTTTTTTGAACTGTAATAATTTGACGCCCTTTCGCCCAAAAGCCGTGAAACCAATTAATATATACCTTAAGATATTTTACAGCGATTATAGGAATAATCCCACAATAAATAAGTAATCTTCCAAAGTTGCTGACATTTTCAAAAATTGTTGAAATGTATATTGCTATGTTACAACATGCTCTAATTGAGGTATCTTAACCTATAGCTAATTCTAGTAAAGCTTATTTAAGCTGCCCTGTATAAAATGAATGATTTAATCACACATAATTCCAATACGTGGTAAATGTTAGCTTCCGATCAAGAAATTTGGTTTTTCGTTTATGTGTAACTTGACTTCCAGATTTCAAAACAGGTTGTTTTTTTGCTTTTCATCTTTGGGAAAGCATAGAGGATACTATACAACCTTATCTGTGCATTCTTGAGCTGTAATTTCACAAATATTAGTAAAGACATAATGGTTTTGACAGCTACATAAAATAATGTTAATTTGTGAATGTAATACTTTTGCCCCCACGACGGCATTTGGTGGTGGCTCAATAATGGTATGAGGAGGGATATCTTTCACGCCCCCACAGACCTACAAATCTTCCCCAACGGCACTTTAAATAGTCAGAGGTACACTACGGATATATTAGAAGAGTATGTTGTGCCATATGCCCCATATGTTGAAGACAAGTTCCAATTGTGCAAGAATACCTAGACGACGTTAGTATTCCTGTTATGCAATGGTCAGCTAGAAGTCCCGACTTGGATCCGATTGAGCACCTCTGGGACATTCTCGGAATACAAGTGCGATCCCTTCAACAACCCCCTGCAACTCTTAACGACCTAGGGAATTCATTAGTGGAAATGTGGGATAATCTTGAACAAGAGCAGTTAAGTGTGTTAATTTCATGCACATACCGTCGTTGTCAAGCTGTCATAACAAGTCGAGGCGGAAAGTCAGCCTACTGAACCTGTAAACTTACAATTTATCACATCAGCATATAAAAATTACAAAGATCTCAGGGTTAAATTCGTGGCCTCACCACAGATAGTTATTTAATTATAATAATAGAACACACAACTACAAATTATAATCTATTGTGAACTTAGCTTTATAACGATATTGGTGAACAGACCTCTCATCTGGATTTCTTCAAAAACTGCTTACTGTAGCATAATCAGCCCTTTCTGAACAGATGCTCAGCTGCAACAGGTTGTTGACCTCTTATAACTTCGATAGTTATAAGTTGTGAAAATCCAAGGAAACACTTCAATAACTTGCTTTTAAATATTTCAAGCAGATTGGTAATTTTGCTTTATTAATTCAATCCAAAATTGTGTTTAACGAACTCTAATTCTTATCTTTTACAGGAATTGTAGAAATCACACCACACAACTTTACATTGAAATTCCAGGTACGTTTCATTCTTTTAAATAAAACACTATTAATAACTTGAACTCAAATAAGCTTTATTGCTTTCTTTACACAAATAAATAAACACTTGAACACAAACTTTTACATATTTTCAAAATCGGTTAAGGTAACATAACCTTAATACACTATTATAAACAACTCAGGGTTACGCCCATAATTTTCAAAAATAGCTCTTAATACAATTCAAATTCAAAATCAGAGCTCACACGTCAAGCGTGCTTACTTGATGAGCATTAAAACCAGATTAAATTCCAAAATTTACCAATTTAGTATCTTTCTGCACATATAAATTTTAAAATGGACCAATGGCAAAGCTTTGGCTTATCAAAACATCTACAGCTGACTCTAAACATTATTAAATTGTTACAAACAATCTTAATACACACAATTTGCATAAACAAATTTCAGAATAATGATCCTGATAAAATTACAAAACTTTTGATATGAATCAATCCAAAATCTAAGACAAAAAAATTACGTGTGGGTTAAATTTCAAATTTACCTAAATTTTCTTTATAACTCCACAAAATTATCAAAAACATAAACATTAATCATTAACAATAATACAGAAACACAAAAACAGCCTTCACGTGTACCATTACTAACATAAATAATCAAACATCGATTTCTAACCTCCAAAATACCACATCTTTATAATTTTATACATAATTAATAAATAAAGTCCTTCTAAATAACAAAACTTCTGCTAAACTTCCTTTACATAATATAAAAGTAAATCAGATACCCTCACAACTCTTTAAATACAAAATAACCTTGTATATACAACTAAATCATAACAAGTAAAGATACAAATTAACAAAATTTACATATTTAGGGCTCCCACATTTGCCCAAGACAACCAAAATATCGTCTACTTCGCACGTAGACGTCTTAACACCATTCCCGTTCACTCACAACTCCACTTTGAATCTAAACAGGGCACTACGTAGCATTTTCCGATGATCGTACAAGACCTCTTATTCTAGTCAGGTATACATTGGTCATATTTAATCATTGTAACATCTCAAATAACATTCTTTACATGATAATCAAGCTAATTATATTCAATATCGGGTAAAATCTGGATTCGTACCATCAAAATAGTATCCTTTTACATATAAGTTAGGCATTACGAAGCCAAAAATCACATCATACAAGTGTTACCAAGTAAAATCATTATAGTATAAGTATAGTTTAGAATAATAATATAAATATAGGGTAAATAACATGGCAATATACCGCGTGGCCACGAAAGTATTGCCTACGGAATAACTGGGTTGTTACGAAACCTAAACGTTTGAAATTTTGGTGAGGCATAATAAGCCCCTACAGCTAGTAGTTGACATAAATGATACACAAATACCACTTCCGGTCTAACCGGAAGTTATACCAACTTTCTTATTTTAAATGGCAACATAAAGTTTTTATAAGGTTATAATATTAAGGTTTAAATTCTCTATCTAATGATGTATTACAACTTAATATTTGTTTGGACAGTAACTTGATAATCAGTTTTTTTTTTAAATTCTCTTAGTTTGCCATGGAACGATAATGGGGGCGAACAATCGAAAAGTATGCTATGGAATAGTTACAATACTTATAAAGAGTTATTAGTAATGTGCAACAGTATTCCCAGTTATTAGCATTACTACGTGACCTAAAAAATAATAATATTAAAAACCCAAAATATTAAACACCCTGTAATTTGACAATGTTAAATAGAAACCATATTGTTTCTTCGCATTTTACGGTAGACGCTTTATTTAACATTACATTCCTGTTGATACATTATACATTTTCAACACTATACTATTTACTATACTATACTTATTTTTACAAAACAACAATTTAATATGAAAAAATTACAAATCGTTCATAACGTAAAATTTAAACAGCAAAATGTCAGATAATATATTCGAAATGCATACCCTCAGTTTGTATGCATTTGTTAGCGCGGATAATATTTACTTGTGACACATTTCTTAACATTTCAGGCGTTATTTGTTGAAAAGCTAACCTTATTCTGTTTTCTAAATCCTGAAGTGTTGTAGGTTGTCTAGAGTAGACTTTGTTCTTCAGAAACCCCCATAAGAAAAAATCACAGGGTGTGAGGTCGCGCGATCTTGGTGGCCACCTGACTGGACCATGAGGCGTAATGACATTCTCTCCGAATCGATTTTGAAGATAATTTCTA
>JABXWE010057968.1:0-12697 GCA_014611495.1 Limonius californicus
GGCTTGGGCTCGAAACCTAAGCAATACTATACAGATTCATAAAAATCTTGTCTACAACTCATTACACACAATTTCCCAATCCTGCTTGCAGCCGTGGACTCTTAAAGCTAAAAACCTTCTCTGGAATTTCTGTTGTTCGGATTCGACGTTAAACTGTAGGTCCCCCGTGTTTCTAACTTAGCGCTAAGGAGAAACACGTGGCAGAGAAGAGTCCGATGCCAAGCAGTGGGATGAAAAGGCTGTCAATGAATGAAATGAATGAATGAATAAAATAGTGTAACACATTATCAATTAAATTTAGAAAATTTTTGAAATTCCGGTAGACTGTCAAGCATTTCAAACATACATACCTGTTTCATCAAGCTGTCTAAAAAATCCAGGTATTGCAGTTTCCAGTGATATGTAAGTTAGGTTGCCTATTTTTGTAATGGTAGGTTCGTATTCTCTCCTGAAGCATCCTGTTTACGTAAGTTATAGTTTGTAATAGGGCAAAGTACCCACAATAGTGTTATGAAACACAATTTCAAAAAACATAGGACTGGTATAGTTAATTTAAGTATTCAATTATGGATAAGAGGATCAATAATGTTAAAACAACAGAAAAATGTCTAGTAAATTATGTTTTTCGCAAAAGATACAAGACTATGAAAAATACAAAATCGCCTTGAAAAATATAATGCTAAACAAACAAAAATTCTAGGAAATCTTAAATGTCTTTAACAATTGTTTCGTGAGAAGGGCAGTGTTGCCAGAAAGTAGAGTAGTTGACGAATACTGAAAGCTACTGCGAAAACTGTCTATTTTGCTGCAGAAATAGTGAAAAATGTTCGTAAAATTACTATTTCGATACCAAAAAATGCATATCTCTGTAAAAATTGATGACTTAATGTTGCGGAATAATATACAGTTGACCGACATTTCATAAAATGTATTATAATCGATTAATCGGTCAGAAAATTGGCAAACATTTCTACTACTACCTACAATAAAGCGTTTAATTTTGTAATCCTATTACTTACGAGTTTACTCGTCATGTTTATGGTAATTAACAGACATAATAAACATTCACATAAGTTTATACAAATTGTAGTAGGTAGTTTTCTAAATGAATGTAAATTTGCGAGGAGTGTTCAAACATAAATAGTAATTTATTTATAGAAACAGGATACTACAATATTACAATACTTACTATATTATTATTACTAAACTATATTACTTATTGATGTAGTCTCCTTGTCTAACGATGCATTTGTACTACCGATCTGGAAGCTAATACCTTCCTCAAAGAAGACTTTTGATTGCATCCATATACACTCTTAAACACCTTCGATATTTCAGTGAAATCTTTTCAATCAAGACTGTATGCTGCAAGTGCAAAATGGTCTCAATGAGGTCGAGCTTAGTCTTAGAGAAAACAAACTGAGCTTTGTCATCTCTTCCGTTTCTACATGATCGCCGGCTTAACATTCTCGCGCAAAGGTGTCCAATAACAGTCTGCAGTAATTGTACGATGTTCTATAAGGAAATCAACGAAGAACACCCCTTGAGAGTCCTAAAAAATGTTGCCATCAGTTTATCAGCTGACAATACAGTTACTGCTTTCCTTGGCTTTGAACATGTGGTGTGATATCATTGAGCCCAAAAATGCATCTCCTTCTCTGTCACATTACTGCAGTAAAGAAAAAGCGATTTGCAAACGATTCCACTTGTGTTATTAGGTTAGCAGGTCTCATCAGATTGATGTCCATACTCAGGTTAGCAGGAGCAGAATTTATCTGGCGTCCATCTTACTATACTTCAGCTTACTTTTATAAGGTATTCAACACGAAATTTGGCAAAACTACTACCCACCTGTTTTGTTGAATATGGACACTCATTTTTTTTCGCCATTAATCGTAGTTGCAGCGCCTCATATATGAGCCTCATTTTCTACACGAGTTCTCCCATCTCTAAAAGATTTCGACCACTCGAGCACCCGAATTTTAAAATATATTGATGGCTGTATGTTGCTTGCAGTCGCACTTTGCTTTTATTCGTAGCGAATTTGATTAATATTTGTTGTTTCACTCTACAATGAACAGGACTTGTAGATATGGTAGCTGTAACTGTCAAAATACCATTATAACAAAACAATTGCCATGGATATGTTAACAAGAGTCACGGCCGACCTTTAATGAATTTAACTTATCTTGAGGGTTTTAAATTAAACACTCTTATATAAATTTAAATACTCCTCGTATTTAGCAATATTTTGGAATACGGTTTTATTGATATTTCATTTACATGGATTTTCATGACGTAGAATATGTGGAAACATTATCTTACGCATTTCGCAAAACTTATATTACAAAATTACTTCTTAACTTGTGGGCATTTACATATTTGACATTATCTAATTATACCTGTAACATTCAATGATATTGTTTCCACAACTATAAATCTACAAACAATTATAGTTACTAATTATTCCTAATTACAACACGAGTAATAAATTCGAAAGATTCATAACTCCCTCAAATTGTACAATCTAGCTAACATTATACATTTTCAATAAACAACTGTTCTGGTGAATTAATCAGTGATTATCGGATTTGCTGGTGGGATAGTTTGATTAATTTGGCAGTTCCTAAATGAGCTAATATTGTATTAATTACACTACTGATTTGTGTTAAACACTGCTACAAACAAGTTATCATGACAGTTTGGATAAAGTTATCTATTAGCGGATTGTCGTCCATATTCGCTATCTCCGAGTAAATAACACTTTTAAGTTCATTTAATTTTCTTCTGGTGTATTCGAAACTCCCGCATTTTTCGAGGATCTCCAAACAGCGTTTCTTTAATTCTACATCGCGAGTGCGTTTTTGTAGAGCATCTATTTATTGTTAAGAATAGTCTTGTCATTGGAAAATAATATAATATTTACGTCATAAAAAGTTTGTAAATTGTTATTCATACTAAAATGGTCTTTGGTGCATTCAAAAGATTTAAAGGAACGAATAAGACTTTTCCCCCTTTTTAAATGTTGTAAATGTCAAAAGGATACCCTTTATTACCTCTCCTTCTTTTGGAAAGTTGTTGATGGCGTGAATAACAGGATAGCTGAACTTTCCTTCGGTAAAGTCTTCACAAAAACCTTTGCTGTCAAAATACTGAAATTTTGTTTAAGTTGAATATTATTAACTATATACGTAGTATAATTACAGCAAGTAGTTTTACTTTTAACTTAGACCTGTCAAAACACTATTATAGTTTTATGATTTTTACATAACAATATGTGAGATATATTATTTATATGTGAAATGCATTTCAGATATGTGAAATTAGTTTCTGATATCTGAAATCAATAAGCGATAGAGAATATTAATTTTCAATAGCTGAAAACTAATATATGTAGTTTAAATTTCTCACAATTAAAACTGGGCATTACATAGCTAAACTAGAATTCCTGCGTAAATTTAAAGTTCAGCCAATTACATTTAGATTTGAAACTATAAATTTTATTCAAGAAATTTCCAGTTTTATTAATTCATACCCATCTTTGTTTTGTAAATATTTAAGTGACCAATCCCTAGTTTACGCTTAACGTTGAATAAAATGTAAGAACTGCACGTTACGAACTACTGGATTGCCTATTTCTTATAGGACGTTTACATTATTTTTGTTCATTTCAGATATTTTACAATATCACCTTGAATTATTTTTTTATTAGCAATCTCATATAAGTAATAAAAATGTATTAGTACTCGTATGCAATATGTGTGTTTCAATTGTGGTTAAAATAATAAACTAATTGAGTTTTACAGTAAAATATACGGATTAATTTTGGCTGAAAACTTTATTAATAGAAACTAAAAATCAAAGAGCACATATTTGTTAATATGGGATCGAGTATTTCTGTATATATAGTATAGTATAACCGAAAATTCAGCACATAGTGGAAGTTCAACACATATTGTGTATTAAGAACATATTGTAAACTAAGCACCTTACACATTCAGCGCATATTGGCAATTTAGCACATACGGAAAAACTGAACACATATTGTAAACTAAGAACTCGTTGTTAACTCAACACTTATTGAAAACTCATTACATATTAGCAACTCGTACTACATTTAGCTCCATATTGAACATTCAGTACGTATTTGGAATGCTAGTACATATTGGAAACTCAACACACATTACTTATATCAAAAATTCAGCACATACTGGAAATTACCCACATATTGTATATTAATATCACATTGAAAACTGAGCACACGCTACACATTCAGCACATATTGGAAATTTAACGCATACTGTAAACTTAACACATATTACACATATCGAAAATTCAGCACATCCTTAGAAGTCACCATATATTGTATACTAAGAACATATTGGATACTGAGCACACATTACACATTCAATGCATATTGGATACTTAGCACATACTGGAAACTCAACACATATTACACATACCGAAAATTCAGCACATACTGGAAATTCAACACATATTGTATATTAAGAACATATTGGAAACTGGGCACACGTTAGACATTCAACGCATATTGCAAATTTAGCACATAGTGGAAACTCAACACATATACACATATCGAAAATTCAGCACATATTGTATTTTAAGAACATATTGGAAACTGAGCACATTTTACAAATTCATCAGATTTTGGAAATTTAATACATACTGGAAACTCAGCACATATGGTAACCTAAGAACACACTGGAAATTCGGCACATTGAAAACTCATTACATATTAACAACTAGCACATTTTGAACACTTAGTACGTACTTGGAAATTTAGCACATACTGGAAACTCAACACATTTTACATGTATCGGAAATTCAGCACATACTGGAAGTTCAACATATATTGTATATTAAGAACATATTGGAAACGGAGCGCACGTTACACATTCAGTACATATTGTAAATTTAACACATACTCTAAACTCAGCACATATTGTAAACTAAGAATACACTGGTAACTCGGCACATATTGAAAACTCATTACATATCAGTATTTTGCACATATTGCACTCAGTATATACTTGGAAACGGCACATATTGGAAACTAAACACATATTACACATATCGAATGTTTAACACATCCTGGAAATTCAACATATATTGCATATTAAAAACATATTGTAAACTGAGCACACGTTACACATTCAGATAATGTTGGAAATTTAACAGATATTGGAAACTCAGCACATTTTGTAACGTAAGAACACACTGGAAACTCGGCACATATGAAAACTCATCATATATCAGCAACTCGCACATATTGAACACTCAATACGTACTTGGAAACTCTGCAGATATCGGTAAAGTGGCCGTAACGTTTGGTTGAAACTTTTGAAGCTGTGATACTTCAGACACGTTGAAATTCCAACCAGCAGTCGCAAAACATTTATTTTAAATTTATTGTAAATCTGTTAATAGAGAAACCTACCAAATTACAGTCTATTATTATTTCGCTAATTTCATACAAAGAATTCTAAATTCATTTACAAGTAAAGAATATTCGATGTTTGCCGTTGTATTTTTTATTTGTAAATTAGAACTGTGTTGCATTAACTGCAAAATTCGTTCTTCCTGAGCTTAAAAATTAAGACACATCCTGTTAGTGTGCAAATATTATAATATACGAATCAATACAACATATTACAAATATAACAAGTGACAAGCAAAGAATTTCTAATATGCGACAGAAACTTGTATGTTGTACGGCTAAGTTCAAGCAGATTTATCTACCATTGGTTAATCCAGTTTGAATCATTTTTCTGTTCTGTGATAAGTATATTATAGTTGTGATAAAAAAATATTATTTCAGTTATTAGTAATTCATTAATCAAATAAACGAAAAGTATTTCACATACAAATAATTAATTTTACTTGCAGATAAAAGTATCTAAAGCTTACGTATTGATAAGCTTTAATAAATAGTAAAAAGGCTGGCCATAAATAACTTACTTTCTGATTATGCAAATTTTGATAGTCGTCGTTAATTTGAAAATACATTCCAAGAGCAGTTAGTAAATTGCCCGAAACAATCTGCTTACTCGTGCTAAACGTATTCATTGCTCTTTGTGCTAGTAAAAATACTAAACCGGTCTCTGCAATGAAAACAACTTACTTAAAAAGCACGGGCAATGTTGCACATACATACTTCTGTAAATCATTTGAAGATATTCTTTTTCAGATGGACAAATGTAGTTATCTCTCCAATATAATTCCATTCCTTGACCTGCTATAACCTCTTTTACTGTGTTTGCATAAGTTCTCGTCAGCTAAAATAACATGTTGTTATTCCGAATGATCATAACATTTCAATAGATAAATGTTGCAATCATTGTAAATGAAGAGGTAACATCTTGTACCTCACCTGCTATCTTGTTTTCAAAATCTATCTGAAATCACTTTTAAATTAATTATGATGTAATATTGAAACATTCAATATGTTGACGTACGCGTTTTCGGTAGCAGCCATGAGTTGCTTTAGAAGCCTAGAGGTAAGAACTTTGCTATGGTGCACAAAATTGGGTGGTCAGTTCTAATTTTTTATAATGCATATTATAATTTTAATTTCTAATCCTACATAACTACATTTTCTAACGAATCACGTTTAAACAAAATTAATCCGTGGAATCTGTGAAAAATTTCACAGTTCCTGTTCCCAATTTAATACAGGAAATTTACCCTGTGTAACGTTACCTCTATATTATCTAACTGGTTAAGCAGTTCACAGCTTTCGCCCAGGAGCCAGTTAACTGCAAATAATGTCCTTGGGATTCCATATATCTTATGAGCTGTTGGTACACCTCTTCTCAAATTTGAATGATCTTGAATGTCATCAAGTCTATAATAAAACAAAGGTAGAAAATTGTTTGGTACTTACCGAACATAATCAACTTACAACAAACTAGTGTTATGGATTATATGTATTAATTTTTCAATTTTTGTTAATTTATCTTCAGGAACCACGGCCCAGTATTCCAAAACATTCACTAGATTTTGCCTGACTTTTTTACCAGGAACTGTGGTGAGGTGCGTGAACGGCTTCAATATTTCCTGTCCAAGAAAAACTATGTAAAAATTGAAATTGGTTTTATAATGAAAATTTACCTTTTCCATGTTTTCATCATCAAGCTTTAATGTGTAATTAAGGGAATTCAGCTTTGAAGAATTTTCAGTGGTAGACATTGTTAATAATGGTACTGAATAAAAACATAAATTAAATCTGACACAATAAATTACAAACATGACATTAATAAAAATCGGGAGTATTTTAACTACATATACAGTTTTATTTATACAAAGTATCGTTATAAACTGAGATATCAATCATAAGACAATGCTTAGATGTTTTGGATAATTTGGTTAAATTGGAGATATGCAGTTTCATCAGTACCTACCAGAAATTTAAATATTGACGCAGTAAAACTAGTTAATATCATTAAATCTATCAAAATACTAAAAACTGGTAAATGTTCTGTTCCGGGGGGTATTACATGGGTTTTCAAAGCTTACGAAAACTAATATCTTGCAAAGTAAAGTACCACGTACCATCGATGGATAACCGTGAATATCTTGGGGTTAGAATAAGCAAATCTAGATGAACTAAGGGTCTTTAATATATGGGTCAAAGGGTTGGATTATGCAAGGAGAGTAAGAGGTAAAATCAAATATTCAGAACAAGGAAACGTAATAGAATCAGACGTATATATAATGTTATAAGAAATGTAACTATACTATAGGGTAGACCACAAAGGAATATGAACATATTCATACAAATTGGGCATATTCCGAAGGAAATATAAACACAGGAACACTAGAAGAAGATAGAAAAGAAGACTGCGAAAACTTAAAACAATTAGAAATTATGGTAAACAATTCGTCCCGGATGCCATACTAACACCATGACAGTCGTTACAGGGGTTGGAGGTCGCGTTCAGTATATATGGTTCGTGTGAAAGATTAATGAATGTGGTATAAAAAGGGGTTTGATATAAGCTGTGGGAGCGTAGTGGTTGAAAGGTCAACGTGCCCCACTAGCTACTGGTGTCTAGCGAAAATGCCAAAACCCATCTTACGCCATATGGTATTTAATAAAAAAATAGTGGTTTATAATTTATCATTAAAATGGTCGCTATTCTCTAAAGTTTGGAACCTATCCAAAAAATTACTAGATTCTAGTCAATACAAAGAATTACATTAAAATCCATATAACATTTTCGAATATATATGTGCAGAATAAAATACTTTAGTGTATGTGAAATCCGGTGAAATGTAATTTGATGTAAGTGGTAATTATCCGATTTACAATATGAATTTCTCAAAAAGGATCCCCAATTACAAATATACTAGAAGTCAGAAACGACATTACCATTACCAAAACAATACAATTTTTTGGAATCTCATTTAAATCATTACAATACATAATTACTTTCAAATTTGAAAATTTACTGTATTTTATTATGTGCATCTGCGCTGCATATGGAGTTCCCCAAGATTCACTTATAGGACCAGTTTTGTCTTCTGATTATTGATTACTGATTTACTGAATTTTATTAAAAGTTAAAAGTCTGGTAAAATGTAAGTCCATCGAAGTAGTAATTATGCAACTTAAAACGTAGATTTCTCAAAAAAAGATTACCAAATACAAATTTACTACTAGCCACAAACGACATTAACTATTTAATATACTCAGTGACATGGAAAGCACAACACCAAGAAGGGGTAGAAATTTTTTGACCAAACTTGGCAGAAACGTTTAACTACTAAAAGGTAGCAATTGATTAAAATTTCATTCATATGGATCAAGTGAAAATGGCATATCTGACAGTTCTTTCAGTTTTTTCTAACTATTTTATCAGGTGTATGTTAAGCAAATTCGACAGATGTCGTATTGTTGGTTTGCGCGAAGGTGGACTTTGCCCTGCTATCAGTCATGCACTAGGGAGGGTCAGGAACGTCGCAGAAGAGGACCCTGGAGGCGAAGGAGAACAAACGAGGTGCAGGCCCGCCATCTTCGACTTATGGCAACAAGAGACCGATTCACTAGTACCAGATCAATTGCCGATCAATAGTTAGCTAACGAAGGTAACCCTTCGAACGGTTTACCGCAGAATCAGAGCTTTCGGCTTGCAATCCTATCGGCCACATCTTGTGTTACCACTAACGGCTCAACACCGACAGCAACCTTTGGAGTGGTGTAGGTTGCGACTGCACTGGAACCTAGACTGGCATAGGGTGGTGATCAGTTATGAATCCCGATTCTGTTTGGGGATGCATGATGGCTGTATGAGGGTCAGACGAACACGTGGGGAACGTCGAAATGTTGAATTTTCTGTTGCGAGGCATGTGCACCAAACTGTGGGATTATGGTATGGGGTGCTATAACTTATGGGAGTACGTCTCGTTTGTTATTCATCCGAGGCCATATGAACGTCCAGCGATATGTGGATGAGGTGATAGAACCCCATATTGTTCCATTTCTTCAGCAGTTGGAAGACCCACTTATCCAGCAAGATAATGCCCGTCCCCATATTTCAAGACGTTCTGTGGACCGTTTGAAGAGGATAATGTCAATCTCTTGCCATGGCCATCACGATCTTTCGATATTTCGCCCATCAAGCTTGTTTGGGATATTATGGGGAGAAGACTGAGGAACTTGCCGCATCCTCCGCAGACGCTGCAAGTTCTAGAGCACGAATTACAGGTTGCTTGGGACACAATACCTCAAGAGGAAATCGACCATCTGCTAGAATCGATGACACGAAGAGTGTGGGAGTATGTAACCAATAGGGGGGGGGGGGGCAACCCATTATTAATGAAAATTATGTTTATATTTTGTTCTTTTTCTTTAAAATTGTAACCAATTGCTACCTCTTAGTAGTTAAACGTTTCTGCCAAGTTTAGTCAAAAAATTCCTACCCCTTCTTGGTGTTGCGACTTCCACATCACTGAGTATATAATACATATAATATAAAATGATGGGAAAATGGATCTGCTATATATATACGTATATATATATATACATAGATTTCAGGTAGCTTCTGATATGGCAAGTCATGTAATTGTAACCAAAATGATGCAATGTTTTGGCATCTCACTTAAAGCATTACAATATATTCTTACTTTTAAATTTGAAAATTGATTGAATTTTATTAAGTATGTGCGTCTGCGCTGCATATGGAGTTCCTCAGTATTCATATATAGGACCAGTTTTGTTTACTAATTATTGATTAAAGATTTACTGAATTATATTTAGGATTCTCTTCTTTACTACTCTATTTCTAATAAACATAATTTCTAATAATTAATAGATCATGTCGACTGTATTTTAAGTTGAGCTGAAACAATATAATTATAATGTTTATCTTCTTAACTATTTAATAATAATGTAACGAAAGTTAGTGACCTGCACAGGTAAGAGTATTAAATATCTTGGAGTCTATTTTATATCTTATCTAAATTTATATTGCATATTGAAAAATTGGCAGCAAATGTAGAAAAGTGTATAATATATACATTTATTTAATTAAACACACCGTTAAAACCTACGCACGATTTCTTAAGTTGAATTGCTGTACAGACATTACAAGCATTGTTTAAGAAATATTCTTCTTGGTTTTTCCAATTTGAATAAGATACAATTAATTAAATTACAAAAATTACGATAGCTATCACGTGGTGTAAAAATAATTTCCATTTTTTGTTAATCATCTAATTAAATAGGACTATAAATTTTGCAAGGTAAATGCACCTGAATAGTTATGTAAAAGCTATAGCTTTGCTATGTAGGTCTAGAACATTTTTGAATACGTATTGTGGAAGCTGTTGCACACATAAATACAATTAATTTTCAGGTCTAATTATTGCAATTGTGGAAAGCTGTTTCATTGTCGAACTTTTAACAAAATATGCCTTTGCATAACTCTAAAATCTTCTTATGTAAGTTACCTGGTTGAAATCAGTTAAACTATGGAATAAATGTGTTAAAAAATTCTTCTCCTTAACGGAAACTGAATATATAAATATGCATATGGATTTCTTGAGATAACTTCTAATATCCCAAAGCTATCAAATGTAATGTGTCAACCTGCTGCCTACATACCTATATACAAATATAATTTCACAATTTCCACAAACATATTTCCTATTAGATGTCAAACTTAACAGAACAAGTAATCAAGGATATTATAAATTGAGAAAGTGTAGAGAATGTATAGCTATAATCCAGTAAACACTATCTTACGTATGGACAATTGATGTAAATACTTCTACGAAAACACCGTTACGGTGTGCTTCTAGACAATACTTGTTTATTATGAAGTTAGTTTATTCATTGCTTACCTCACTCTCAACATTGATATAACATATATGTGCCTTGCTTAAACGGCACCATCGCGCGCTTCTTATAAATCGATGAACCATGTACAACTAAATATTCTTATTGAGAAATATATTCTGGTTTATACATTAGCAAATTATATCGGCACTGCGTTATAATTAAATTTACAAATTTAGTTAAATCAGCAAAAATACCTAACTTTGTATGCTTATTACGATGCGTTTTACAAAAAAGCAACTAAACTACGCATTTTCAAGATATTCCATAAATAATCGGTTTTGATTTATATTTTATTTTTTTTTAATATTCCGAAAGAAATCGAAATTTTCAGTAGCGCCAATGTAATATGTAATATGTAATAAATGATCATGATGATCAATGGAGCTTATTAAGAAATTAAGCCTATCCATATGAATACTGATACTAACTATAAAGGTATTTCATTAATAACTCTTTTGTTATCAGTTTAGATAAGATTTAGTATTAGTCTGCAACAGCGCAGAGATAATTTGATACACCCTCTATTTAAACGAGGTTTACATTCAAACTTGGACCAAATTATCAAAAAAATTTAAAGACAATAAAGAAAGCGAAATATTGGTTAGAAATTTCTGACCAACCTATATCCGGTATTAGTCAACCAACATATTCGCAATGTATTCTTCCAATATTCTCTCAACATAGTAGCCAAACAACATTTTTGCTGTTTACTTCGTATTGGTATAACATTGAGTAACCAACATATATCCAATATATTCTCCTAATATTTTACCAATATAGTTGTCAAACAACGTTTATACCAGTTTATTTCATTATGGTGCAACATTGAGTAACCAACATATCTCCAATGTATTCTCCTAATATTTTACCAACATAGTTGTCAAACAACATTTATACCTGTTTACTTCATATTGGTATAACATTGAGTAACCAGCATATCTCCAATGTATTCTCCTAATATTTTACCAACATAGTTGTTAAACAACATTTTATACCTGTTTACTTCATATTGGTACAACATTGGGTAATTAACATATTTCCAAAGCATTCTGAGAATATTTTATCAACACAGTTGCAAAATAACATTTTTACCTGTTTGCTTCATGTTGGTACAACCTTGAGTAACAAACATATCTCCAATGTACTCTCCCAATATTTTATCAACACAGTTGCAAAATAACATTTTTACCTGTTTGCTTCATATTGGTATAACATTGAGTAACCAACATATCTCCAATGTATTCTCCTAATAATTTACCAACATAGTTGTTAAACAACATTTATACCTGTTTACTTCATATTGATATAACATTGAGTAACCAACATATATCCAAT
>JABXWE010057973.1:0-10189 GCA_014611495.1 Limonius californicus
GAATCATTACTCAATGCGTTTTTAAAGTTCACAAAAGAAAAATCAAGAAATAAATTGTAGCGGATCTTTGGATCTAACGATGAAAGATCCAGAAAATTATGATCTAGATACAGATACAAGATCCTCGTGTAAAAAGAATCTAGATCCAGATACTAGATCCACATAGTGGATCTAGATCCCGGATCTAGATCCACTGGATCTAGATACTACCCAACACTGCCTATACGAAGGAAGTACAGATTTGACCTCTCAGTTTTTATACAGCAATAACGAAAACAAAATAAAGATAATGAAAAGAATGTTATTTTTCAAAATAATGTCGTTATTTTAGTATACATTGACCCTAAGCCTTCGCGCAACTTGTAAATGTTGATAGAGAGCAGAATTTTGGTTTGATTGCGATGCTAATTTTGCACCGGTACCCCTTAAGGGGTCCAGAAAGATAATATTTAGTCATAGGACGATAAGCCGCGACTATAAGATAGATGAGGTTACCTCAGTCTCTATCCTAATTTATGTAGTTTTTGTTTTGAGTTTCATAGGTTAACCGGACAACATACGGACGGCATTAGCATGGAGAAGAATTGTGCATTTACACAAAAGAGTTGCGAGAACATCTAACTAATTGGGATATAATGCTGCATGCAATATTCGTATACGACAACGATTCTACAAATCGTCTTCGGCAATTTCAAAATGTTGAAGTAGTTCTAATAAAATTTGATCCCGTTTGTGAATGTGTTCATCAGACATGTATCTACCGTGCTCTTCGGTACTTAAATTTAAACTTTATGTGAATGATATAATTTAAACGTTACGAACGCTAGTCTTTACGTTTTGGTTAAGGAACGAATTATTACCGTCTAGTTTTTTTAATAAGCTCATCAACTTGCCAGACCTTCAGTTCATTGGCTACGTTAGCGCCAATTCCAATGGACAGAACATTCGATACACGTTTGCAACCTGCGATAAACGATTTACACCAATCAAATATTCAGCTTCTGAAAGACAATATTCACCAAATTGTGCATATTGATTGATTGATTGATTGATATATTGTACGGGGACGGTTATTTTTGGGCCTATTGTGCATCCCCTTCCGTCCCCGTTATCAGATCTAGGAGATTATTGATCAGACTGGCTTGCGGTTGTACCTCATTGGGATTAGTGCCCTCAAATATTTGACATCTTCTACAAGCCAAGACTTCGCATTGGAATATTATGTGGGAGGCTGTTTCTTCTTCCCCGCCACATGTTGTCTGAAGTGCCAGTGTCCCGTTAGGAGTCCTGTCATTACTCCAATTTGAGTCCTACTGAGTTGTAGCACTGTTTTGGTAAGCTTATGGTGGTCCATCATAGCTTTGCTTTGTCTTTGTCGAGGTGAGAGTCTCTAGTGTTCCGAATATTTGGTTAAATTGTGCATATGCTGCCGACAATAAACATTAGCAGCTTTTTCACCTCCATCACATATAAATTTGATAATTATTGGGTGTACAGCAGAACTTGATACATCAATTACAGACATATTCGACACAACTGGCATTGATTGCGCTTACAGAACACAATCTCTGGTATCTAGACATGATTATTCAGAAGCAAATTCAATTACAGTTGGGTATCATAAGTCAGCAATTTAAAAAGTCTTGGTCCCATATTATATAAATTCTCAACTAATATTATTTAATTACATTCTTCGGTCAGCTAATTTTTTGTTCCTTTTAATAAATAATTTTCAAAAACCTAAATTATTCTAAATGATTTCTGACTCTGCTCGTATGAATTTTGAACAAATGTATGGTGATTACTTCACGAATTTAATGTTAATCTTGTTAATCTTGTTTCTGTTCCACTCCCCTTATGCAGACTAATCATTCAACCGTAACAGCAAATTGGAAAGGGATGAAAATTTTCTGCAATTACAATAAATTACACGCAGCGATAGGAGGCCAGGAAAACATTTTCCTGGAATTGACAATTCGTTTAACTCTTTCGTCAACAAGCGGATCGGCGATATTCCGTACGCGCTGATATTTTTTATGGCTGCATTTCCGTGTAAAAAGTGTCATCAATTCGGCGATTCCCAAAAGGGCAAAGCTCATAAAGCAGACATATGCAGTTGGGGTTTAAACCAGCGTTGTGTAGCGCATATCTGTCATTCTTTTTCGTATTTACGAGCACCGCTGATGATAGAGACGAACGGGCCTGATAATGATGCCGCGAAAATATGAAATCAGCATCCGTGCTGGGTATCCTCGTTAATCATTTTGTAGGGCGATCTTTTCGCGTTTCGTCTTTTTAGTATCTGCATGTGGCAGATATTGGCTTCGGATTGGCGTCGTGCAGTTAAATAGCAATTTCCGCAAATCCGTCCATTTGGCTAGAGAAGAAACTAACATTTTCTAGCTTATATTAAAGTCAGATTCATATTTCAGTGTATTTACCAAGTATAGAAATCGTCACTTATAAACAAACCGTAGGAGTATTTTACAACTCATCAAGATATTTTAACTACGTTATGCTAGCTTATGCTAGTATTTTTCCTACTTTTCTATTTTCCTATATTTTTTCCCATTTGTTACTTACTGTCATTATCACCAAGCCCTCATTTTTAACTCGTTCTCTTACTACTTACTTTCAGGTTTGAAATTACGTTTTGTTGTTCAATCCAAATGGAAGTTTAGATAATTTCCCCTTGATAGTTTGTATAATGATTAAAACAATTTTCTTAAAGCTGGCACACAGCCTCACCACAAAAAAAACAAAGTATTTTAATTTGCTGATTTAATAAACATTGCGATTTCTATTAAAAGTATAAGATACTAAAATTACAGCAGGTTGCTAAGTCATATTTAATGTCATCATGTCATAATGATGATATTGAAGGATTACCTGGTCGATGATCCAAGCATCGCTCTTACAGTTTCGTATCGTCTCACTATTTATAGTTTTTACACCTAGGTTTCCTAACGAACTGAACTATAGGGAAGATGCATGGAACATCTATTGTTTTTAAATTTTTTTGTCGAGACCAAGACGTAACGCATTTTTGCAGTATTTTGGATAAGAGAATGTCTTCTGTATACAATTGCATGTCCTAGTCTTGACTCGATAATACCTATATTTGTTAAATTTGTGTTGTTATTTTGTAAATGCTTGCGAATTCAATGTCTATGTCTGTGTTGCGCGTTTAAAGAACCACAGACAAATAACAAAAAACTACAATGCGCTACAAAACTGACAAAAAAATTTGTTACTACTGACTACTCTGGAATTCAATACATTTCTATTAAATTTATGAAAATTATTAACTATTTATCAGCTTTTTGAGTTTCATAATTATATTTGTGTTTTTGAAGTTTAGATTATTATAATTTTTAAAAGGTTCTCCAAAAAAATATCGTGGAAATAATCCATGTTTGGAAAATTTATGGTTGTCAGAAGTCTGAAGCCTTGAGTTTGCTTCTGTTTGAAAAGTAAAATTAAAAATTCACATTTCTCTTACACAAGGGAAAACAAGTTAGAAAAACAAAAACAAAACAAAAATAGGGTCTTTCAGAAAATATAGCTGAGAATAATGACATTTATTGGCTGCCTTAAAAACGTGTTTTTGACACGAACAATAATCAAGTTTAGAAAACTTCTATAAAATTGAAGCTCCAGTTAAAACTGTTTTAGTGCTACTTGGAAATTTATGGCTTTATTTTTCGATTTAATATTGAAATACAAAGCTGTAACTACTGTATAAAATGCAAACAATAAATTAAGTTATTAATAATTACTTGAACAATAATGTTTTTGATTTAAGATTTCAAACAGTTTCCGTTTCAATTGCAATAAACGACGGTACTATAGTTGCTCAAAACTGTTTAAATACGTGTAGCTGGGTGGAAATCTCTGCTTGATTTCAAAGTCATTATTGAAATGTTACTACCGTATATGAAACTTCTACAAACCAATTTATAGTATCAAAAAAAATATCATTTAAAAAGGCCAGTTTGAAGTATTCAAGTATTAAGTTTAATTTGTTAATTGTTTGCTGCCTTACTTCGTTGAAATTCATACTTTATATATTAATAATAATAAAAGGCAATTTCAACAGGTATTTATTTTTATTTTGGCTTTATACGTATTTCGACATACAATATGTCATTATCAAAAGCATTTAATGAAGTAAACATTTGTAGTTGCTTGGGTAACAGCACACTGGATCTTGGTTTTGGGCTTGGCTCAGGTCTTCTATTCCAAAAACTTCCAATAGCGGGGAATTTATAAGCTCAATTTGCTCATTCATTAAAGGTGTGTTTGTTAAAGTGTGTTTGTGAATTTGAAAGGCCTCGAGTATATCCAATTTACGTTTATCATCACAGAAGTGTAAAAATGTTATTATATTATGTGATGTCAATGCATGATTGTGTTCTAATAAGTGTTTAGCATAGTTAGATTTTTCTGGGTGTTTATATTTGTATGAGCGTATGTGTTCTTTGTATCTGGTGTCAAAATTTCTAATTGTTTGACATATGTATACATAATTACAATGTGAACAGTTTAATTTGTAAATACCTGATTTTAAAAAATCGTTAGTTCTGTCTTTTGCGTTGAATAAGGTGTTGAAAGTGTTTTTTGTTGTTTTATAACTTACTTTAAATGTACTTGATTTGATTATAATTTTAGCAATTTCTCCGATATATCACCGAAATAAGGAATTGAAATATATTTACCATTTTCAGAGTGGTCTTTAGAATATATTTTTTGAATTGCTAATTTATAATCTTTCTTTTTGATTAGTGTGTCTATCAGTTTTGTGTGGTACCCATTACTGTGTGCAATTTGTTTAATAATCGAAATCTCTTTGGTGTAATCAGTGTTACTTAAGGGAACTGTTAAAGCTCTATGTATCAGTGACCTATAGGCTGCTAATTTATGTGTTTTATGGTGACATGAGTCCTGTGGTATTGTGATATCTGTTTGTGTAGGTTTTCTATAAATAGCGTATTCGAGTTTGTTTTCGGAATTAATTGTTATGTTTAAGTCTAAATAATTAATACATCTGTTTTGTTCTGTTTCTAATGTAAAGTTTATGTTTGAGTGTAGAGTATTGATAAACGTTAAGAAGTCACCAATAAACTCAAATGAACTATTAAAACATGCTAAAATATCATCAACGTAACGGAACCAAAATATAATTTTCGAAGAATGATTTGATTCAAAAATTCGATCTTATTTCTGTTAGAGCAGATAAAGGTAATACTTTAGTTATTTTACATAAAGATGATTATATACAAAAAGTTAATAATTTTATAACTACCTCAAATTTAGAAACCTTAAATAGAGATCCTACGAAAAAATATAACAGCTATCTAAAACAAACATTAAATAACTGTATTGTTACCTTAACTGATTACGAGAAAAGAAAAATAATACACCCAAACCCACAACCACCAAAACTATACGGTTTAATAAAAATACATAAACCCCAAATGCCTATTAGACCGGTAGTCTCATACATAAACGCACCCAATCACATGTTAGCAAAAACATTAAATAACATAGTTACTAGTTTAGAATACACACCAAAATATGCTGTTAAAAATTCTTCCGAATTAATCAGTAGGTTGTCCAGTTTAGGTTTACCACCACACTGCAAACTAGTTAGTTTCGATGTCACCAATATGTTTTCACAAATACCTCCTCAAGAGTGTATTCCTTTGTTAAATAATATTTTTATCAACAAAAATGTTGAATTAACAAAACGAAATGAGTTGATTCAATTATTCGAACTTTGTATTAATCAAAATTATTTTATTTTTAATGATAAAATTTATCTTCAAAAAAACGGTTTACCAATGGGAAGTCCAATTTCTCCACTTTTAGCTAATATATTTATGGAAAATTTAGAAGATCGAATTTTTGAATCAAATCATTCTTCGAAAATTATATTTTGGTTCCGTTACGTTGATGATATTTTAGCATGTTTTAATAGTTCATTTGAGTTTATTGGTGACTTCTTAACGTTTATCAATACTCTACACTCAAACATAAACTTTACATTAGAAACAGAACAAAACAGATGTATTAATTATTTAGACTTAAACATAAAAATTAATTCCGAAAACAAACTCGAATACTCTATTTATAGAAAACCTACACAAACAGATATCACAATACCACAGGACTTGTTACCAAAAACCTACGCACGGAAACAACAAGACAAATTAACAAGACCAACACACTTTCTGGTAACAAATTTGGAAACACCGAAATATTCTACCCACGGGTAACTCACTGCACGTATCGGTGTTTTCACCACGGCTCTCTCAGTCTGCGACACGGGGTGGGTGAAAATGATCTTCAAACTAACAATCTTTAAAGGGCGCCAGGATTCTACTTCACCAGTCGTCGTGCAGCGATAAATCAGACCTACCTTACCGAATCCACATAAGGGTAAACTCTTACCTCGCAGAACGAATGTCAATGGTTCCAACAAAAACATAAACAAGGAAACAAGACACAATAAAACGCAACAAATTAAGTAATAAACTGAAAATAATATATTGGTCACTAAATGGCAAACACCCTGTATATAAATCAACCACAAATCAAATATCATATAATATAAGTTCAATTGTAAATTATACACCCTGTATATAGGTACAATAAACATATATATAAAAGCGATGACCAAAGCAATGGTACACCCTGTATATAATTGTAATAAATAACGGCAACTGAATCACACTTGGGTGAAGCCCAAGTTGTAACGTTATAAAAGAAACTACAAAGTTAAAATTAAAATAAGATTTTGGGAGGCAAACCAAGGAACCAAAATACGTTCCTTACATATGACGTGAAAAAGCAAGGAGGAACAGTTCAGCGGATAAAACCCCTAAATGACTGATCTGAATCTCAACACAGATCTAAAGGCAAAGATAATAAACTACCAAAATTAACGTTACCGCAATCCGAACGCTGGGGAAAATTATCCAAGGCCTTGTACAATGCAGCGTTAAAAATACCCGATACGTAATAACGGGAATTCGAGTAGAGATCCAAAATATAACCAAAATCCGCATCCCCTAACTCGTAACATAAATATAAGTTATACTGAATCAAAAATTCCCAAATATCCAATTTTATAACAGCCGGGTCAATATCTACTACGGCAAAATACGCACAAATTGAAATGAAAATCAGCTGATCGCAAAATGTAAACAATAAAATAAAACAGACGTAAGTGAATACTCCTGCTACACAGGTTGATAAATATAGGTAAGTGCACTAAATAATTTGTTGCTAAACACAGTAATAACCGAAATAAAAGATTAGAATACAAAATTACTAATTCATAATACTTGGACAAATAAATCACAGACAGAACTTCTTCTAGGTTATACACGGGCATAAATTGTGAATGAACCCACGATCTTCAAGTTATCACGATCGAAGAGGACAAAGTTATAATTTCTAACCTGAGCTTCTGAAAGTGTCCAACGGCTTGGTCACAGCGATACCGAAGGCTGTCGTTCTCCAGGTTAACGAAGATGACTTCTACTACAAGAACGGCCAGGTAATTCAGGAAGGTCGAAACGGCTTCCGAAACAGACAACTCTTCTCTCGTCGAGGATCCCAGATAACGAAGATCAGCTACAGGAAAGTGGTTCACAGGCAGATACAGAGATAACGGTCCCAAGAGCGTGCTTCAATATCACAAAACCATGCGGCGACCGTAAAAGTACTGGTAATGTATTTAATCGGGCAATAAAACCCTCGAGAATTTATTCAACCACAAAATATTGAACCAAATAATGCATAAATCCTCTTACAGAACTGGATGATTAATTAAATCCGAAATATTCGCAGATATAAAAATCTTTCATTAATCACCGTCACATTACTAGTAAAGCAACTGCCCACCGTGACAATCAAGAAGGAAGTCCCTAAAATCTTCTCAACAGGAAACACCCCCGCCTCAAGAATCCCAAATTTCCACCTACACTTACAAAATTATTTAAAATTCCCTAACTGTCAGGAAGTAAAGAAATTCAAAATCCAACAAGGTCACCAAGCGCGCACGACATACCAATCGTATGCAACCAAACATACACCTAACATGGACAGGAAACTTAACATAGAAATGTAAACATAACAATACTTCCCCTACCAAAAAAAAAGAAAAATTGGCACAATTTTTCTGATAATTCTACGATATATCACCACTGTAGTTGAGCTTAACGTAAACCAAAAGAAATAATCCAAACTAAATACAATGTCAATCGAAACAGCCAAAAGGTCAAATTATAATATTATGTCAATCGTCATTGTTCTTCATGAAGGTCCGGAGGATGCTCCTTGATGTCTCGAACGTGATACACACCTCGCACTTTCCCAGTCCTGTCTGCTAACTCATACATTACCGGCGATATCTTGCGGCGGATCGTGTACGGACCTACGTACTTGGGCGCTAACTTCGCGTTAAAGTTTCTAGCAGCATCGGATTGCGCAAAATTTCGATGGTATACACGCTCTCCTATGTCAAAGCGTACAGGTCGTCTTCGCAGATCGTAACGGTGTTTAGCCTTAGCATGAGCACTAATCAATCTTCTTTTTATTTCTAGAAATAAGTTCTTAAACTCACGTTCACGATTCGAAGGCTCAGCTCTTTCTGTTGTAGGGGCGAGGAATTCTTCATGTTGTTTGCCAGAAATAATATGTTCTCTCCCGAAGTTAGCGAAGAAGGGGGTGGTTCCGATGGCTTCATGATGAGAGGTGCGTAACGCACAAGCCACTTTGGGGAGTAACTGGGCCCACTTCTTATGGTTATCGGTCACATAAGCGGACAACATGATTTTGATATTCTGGTTCACTCTTTCGACGGGATTAGCTTGAGCATGGTAGTAAGGGGTGAAACGAATTCGTACGGAGTATTGTTGACACAGGTGAGTAAATTCTCTAGAACGGAATTGAACTCCATTATCGCAGATAATGGTATTCGGTGTTCCATACACGAGAAATATGTGTTCTTCCAGAAATCTAGAAATGGCGACGGCGGTAGCTTGACGCAACGGGAATAAGATGACATATTTGGTAAAACAGTCTGATATAACCAAGATGTAGCTATACCCTTGAGTGGATCTGGGTAGAGGTCCAACAAGATCAATGCTGAGAATCTCCCAAGGTCGCGATGGATCAACAGGTTTACCCATGAGTCCTGGAGGTGCTCTTCGATCGGGCTTGGTCGTGATGCAAGTAACACAATTCTTGAGGTATTTGATCACATCGTGTCTCATTTTCGGCCAATAATGTCGAATTTTTAGGCGTTCGTATGTCTTGTGGACGCCAGCATGACACGCAGCAGTTGAATCGTGACATTCTCGTAAGATGGCTATACGGGATTCCTTGGGAACGACTATCTTCCAACACTCGGCTTCATCTCGCAGGTTAGGGAACGAACTTTTGACGTATTTAAACAATTTATGGTCCTCAACTCTCCACTGAGGATATTTTAACGGCTGATGAGTAACCATATCACACATCTTGAGGTACCATTGGTCCGTCACCGGAGTTTCTGCTTCGATTGGAGATATTTCAGGAACTGCTCGAGACAAAAGATCAGGCACTACGTGTTCACGGCCTTTACGGTGTATGATCGAGTAATCAAATTGTTGAAGTCGGAGTAACCATCGCGTTAAGCGACCTGAGGGCTCTTTTAAGTTCTTTAACCACACCAGGGAGTAATGATCTGTAATAACAGTAAACTTGTATCCTTCCAGGTACGGACGTAACTTCTCGATGGCCCAAATTACCGCTAAACATTCGCGTTCCGTGGTTGAGTACTTCTGTTCAGCTTTGGTGAGAGAGCGGCTGATATAGCAAATGACGTGTTCGCCTTCTTTATCTTGTTGGGATAAGACGGCACCAAGACCATAAGCCGAAGCATCAGTTTGAACGATGAACGGGAGATTGAAGTTAGGGCAACTTAGTACAGGAGCAGATATAAGACACTGTTTGACGAAGGTAAAAGCGGTCTCACAAGCTTCAGACCATTGAAACGGAGTCTTCTTCCGAAGTAAGGCTGTAAGAGGGGCAATGACAGTCGAAAAGTCGGGAATGAAGCGACGATACCATGCGGCTGTTCCTATCACTCTTCTGACTTCAGTTACATTTTTAGGTGGCGGAATTTTTAGTATGGCGT
>JABXWE010057974.1:0-12408 GCA_014611495.1 Limonius californicus
TTATATTTTAAATCACCAGCACCATTATAATCACAGCCCCACGTTGCAGGCGTCAAAAAGTTGCTATATACCGGTCCCTTTTGGTAAATTGTACTAGTGATTTGCAAACTTGTAAATCAAAGTTCTCATACCTTGCTAAAATACCTCGGCTTTTACTTCTTATCTCAGGGTTTCGTGGCTTCCTTTATGTTTCTATTCTTCAGAATATTCTCATTTACTTCAATAAAACAACCAATTCCATAACTTCATATAATTACACAAATATTACATATACCAAAACGTTAATTGCCAAACATGAATCTTTGTATGTAAATTTAAATTAATTTGTTTGCTCGGGTGTGATTTTCTGGGTGAAGCCCGATCACACCTCCGCTCGATTCAAATATTAAAACTTGAATAAATTATTTTCCAACCCTTGTTTATCTATATCCCTAACAACCCTCCAATTTATAATATTTACCCTATTGGAGTTCACTTTCTTATCACGTGTTATACGTTCACGTTCTTAATACGATTCTAATGATTTCCAATGCCACCTCCAATAAGACAAACATTTAACAAATTTATAAATACATAATTGTCTAGTAAAGAGATGCATAGATAAAGTATGCTCTTATACTTGCTTGCTGTGCAGCATTGGTACCTCCATGGCCTACTCATATATTTATCATAACAATATATATATATATATATATATATATATATTTATTATATTTCATAAAACAAAAGTAGATAGCGACTAATTAAAGGCATACGGTTTTTCCATAAGCGAATACATTTTTTTCCACAGTACAAATTTAAAATATTTGCTTACCAGAATAATTTTTAAATGAAGAACGTAATGAAAATCTCCAAGGTAGCTTACCTGAAAAAGAAAATTATTATTAGAATCGATTTTAAGATAACCTTAATACAGAAACAGAATAAAAATGTAAGCGCGCCACATAACCCCACAAGCTCACATTACAAACTTAGTCATATTTATGGTTCAATCCCAGAGACTAAATCTAGCACTTAAAATGGAAGCGAGTGAAGCTTCTGCCACGAGATGGCGGCAGACAAGGAATATTCTTGGTGTTTTATTTCCCAGTGGCGAGACTACCTGCACAAATGACTGAAAGCATTGTGCGCAACGTAAACCATTTTAAACAACGATTTACAATTGAACGTCTCTTCATCGAAGCTGAGGCGCATCGTCCTATGTTAATTTGCAAATATAGTTTCGGGTAAATTTTCAAACCCTTGTCCTCTTTATTTATATTCTAAAGGTCTAGGTATATAATGTAATAAACGGTTTTAACATACTATATTCGTAACTATCACATAAGACAGAAGCGAGAGTATGTAACGCTTTTCACTTTTTTAGATGTAATGACCAGCAAAGTTATTTTCAAAATGATATTAGGATCAACAGTTATTATTGCTACCAAACATAACATTTATAATTATAGCTGAAGCCTTAGCTTAGTTTTCTTTTGAGGCGTCTGTAGATATCGTTATTTTTAAAGGTTGAGAGAAAGAGTTTGTTAAAGGTTTTTGTGTTATAAATGATATTAAATTTCGTTCAATAGAATCTACATATTTAACTTTAATGATGGCACCCAATACAACTAAAATGTATATGAAAGTCCTCTGGTGCAATGCAGTATGATAACACCTATAACTGCAAAATCGGAACAAAGAATTTATTAGGCCATATCTTCTCCTTTTTCTTCAGGGTCCCCTTAAAACTGGGTGGACTATTCTGGGACCTGTTAACCGATGCCCTGGGGTTCGGAAGGCAATCCAATCCAAACCAGATGGTAGAAAACGGTGACCTCTTCTTCTTAGCCGTGACAATAAATAATTTGAAAACAAACGTTTTGCACGTTTGCTAATTGGCTCAACTTTTTTTTTCTCACATGACAGCACTTTTTATGATGATTTATGTGATGATTTTTAATTTCGATTTGTTCACACAACACCACTTTTTTTGGTGAATTATTATATGATTTTAATTTCGGTTTGTTCACACCTGACACCACTTTTTATGTTGCAACCTATACCATATTAGGTAAAGATAGGTAATAAAACGCAAGTTTCAAACCACTGCTTTATTTTGTGTTGTGTTGGTTGTAGTAGACTGACTTACAAAAAACATTATTTCTACAAAGTTAACATATCCCTACCATTAATTATCCAATGAGAATCTTTATTAAGAAACTGCAACAATTTGCAGAAACAGACACAATTTTCACATACATAGCACATCCTGTATTGGTACTAACATAATGCATAATTAAGCGAAATCAAAGGTTGACGACTACTGTTACAAATATTTGCAACACGTAGAAATGAAAGGTCGACAACTCCTAATAATAATGTATAATGTAAAATAAAAGGTTGACGACTCCTCAACACTTTTAGATCCATTTGTGGATATAGTCCTCCTCTTTAATTTTCCATGGTTCTCTTTCTCTTGCTGTACGCCTCCATCTTTTTCCCGCTACTTGTGCTATGTCGTCGCTCTACCTAGCAGGTGGGCGGCCGACATTACGCTTGTGCATTCTTGGTCACCAGTCGAGTAGTTTTCCGAACCATCTTCCTCTTCCCTGTCTTACCACATGTCCGTCCCAACTCCATTTTAGTTTTGTTGCTCTTTTAGCCACATCTTCCAGTCCTGTCCTTTTTCTGATTTATGTGTTTCTTATCTTGTCTTTCAGTGTGATGCCTAACATTCTCCTTTCCATGCTTCTCTGTGCTATTTATAGTCTTCGAATATTTCTTTTTGTAAACACCGTCCTCTCAATTCCATATGTTAATATTGGAAGTACACAGGTGTTGTAAACTTTAGCTTTGGATTTAAGGTTGTATTTTGATTATTTAAGTATAGCAAGTTTTCCAAATGCTGACCAAGCTAATTTAATACGTCTTTTAATCTCAATCTCTTGATTTTCTTTTCCCATTTTTAAACTTTTCCATTCCAAACATTTTCCAACTTTTCTCCATCTAATTCAACTTCTATGTCGCTTATGAGAATAATCGCAAACAGACTCACTCGTAAACTGGACAATTACCAATCTATGCATCAAGCTGGATTTCGGAAGGGACACGGCATGCACCAATGAGTATTTGCAGTGTATCAAGTTGTTAATTGAAAAATGCAATGAGTATAATATCCCACTAGTAGTAGCCTTTGTGGACTATGAAAAGGCTGTCGATACTATCGAACTAAAATTTATCTTTGAAGCTTTAGACGACTGCCGCGTAGATTCCCGTTATTCGCAATTAATCAAAAGTATTTATGAAAAGGCAACCTTGCACATTAAAATAGATGGCGTAACAAATAAAATTAGGCCGTATACTACAAGTGATTCAATTTTTAATTCGTCAAACACTAAGAAACGTAAGTGAAACTTATTGTGTTCTGTAAATTAAGGCTTGTCTATTTCCTTAATTTGTAGAAAACTATGGTCGATAGATCACTTGACAGAGTATTCTGTACAAACCCCCTAAAGGGTTCTGCTTTGACCCGTAAACACCGCAGAAGTGGAAGCTGCAACCTATCAAGAACACTTGCCAATCTGACTTTGATAACCTGGAACCAATTCTTAAAAGTATTAAAAGAGGTATATACGAAAACTCTAAAAGATCTTTTACTGAAAATATATGAAACCGACAATATGCCAAACGATTTGTTATTTTCAACTACCCAAGAAACCCAGTGCCAAGAAATCTGAAGATTATAGAACAATTAGTCTCATGAGTCATGTCCTAAAATCATATCTTTCGCTTGCCGGTGAACAATTTTGCTAGCGGTGACATTTGATATTAGGCGTTTAGTTAGTTCATTATTTCAGACTCTTCTTCTGATACTTGCGACGGCAAACGTTGGAACGCTTTTTCAAGATGTTGGACAAACACTTCTGCATTCTTTGGGTCCTTATATACCCAGCTGTTGTTTTCTTTATGCAAAGGTGGGATTGGTTATTTCTGGCATTTACGGCTTTCCATAAAGAGTCGTTTGTGTCTTCTGTTGGACTTACGCTTTCAAGGTATCCTTACAACTTTTGGTTTTCAGATTTGGATTGGATTTTTCAGTTCCTTCGAAGCTTGATTGTATAGGGTTCCATCAAAAGGGCTATCTAGTAGCTTGACAAATTCCGCCGAGTGTATTCTTCTTCTTATTCTATTGTATTCTTTTTTTTACGAATTGGCTAATCTATAGTTACTAGAGTTTGCAGTAGATTTTCTACACATCATTCATCAACGTATATAATCGGCGTTCATAAATAATTGTTTTTAATTTCAAACTTGTTTAATTTCTCATAACTGCACTGCGGTTAACAGGAAGAAATTATACATAGAATCAGAGAGGCACTGTATGAAGTTTCACAGTGTACATTACAAGTGTTCAGTGTAAGCACAATTCATAACACGGTGCGTATCTAGCTGGTAGTCTAATTCCTGCCATATTTAGTTCAGCTTTTGTGGTCCTTCACATACCCCGTTAGAAGAAATCACATTATTTGAAGCGGGGGGACTGTGGAGATCACCAAGGAAAAAGCATGTCCTGCGGACGGGTACATCAAATCCACAATCGGGGAACAACATCGTTCAACCATTCTCGCATCCTCCATACTATTGTTTTCAGCGATTCTAGTTTACAGTTGGCAAGGCTCACAGATTTCTAAGGACTTCGTAAGAAAACCGCTCTACTCGCTCGTCTGATACACGCGAACGTTCTGAACTTTTGGCTTTACAAATGCACTCTGTCGTTTCGAACTGCTGATATCATCGACGAATAATGCTCTTGTCCGACGAGGATCCCTTCTAAATTTACGTCAGAAGGTCCACTGTACAGAAACTACCGAATTAAGCTTCGCAAGTTGCAAAATACAAAATGATCCGGAGTCATATTGTACACTAACGCTGTCACGTGGCAAGCTTCCGCAGCTGCACTTTCATGACGTGTAGGATTCAACACATCCATGTCCGCCCGTGTAGCCGTACCGACCATATGAAATCCCAGCAGTCGTGTATAACACGGTGTATAATAAACTAGAACAAAGTTCAGCGAATCCCGATTGGCTTTCAGGGACGGGCTCGGTACGAGAGAAACCTTATTCTGTATACAGGTAGCATGAGATGTTATTTACGGTATATTTGAATGTTTCATTGATTTTGTAAAAGCGTTCGATAAAGTTCAACATGGGAAGTTAATACAAACAATATAAACCGCAGCAGTAGATAATAGCAATACTGAAACCATCGCCAACTTTTATTGGCAACAAAGAGCGGCAATCCGTACAGAGAACACATCAGACGACTTTTACATCCGCAGAGGCGTTTGATACGGAGGCGTTCCCGATGCTTACTGTGAGAATCTTTTCAAAGAAGCTGTAGAGGTCTAGAGGGGACAAAAGATGGAGTCGTAGTAAATGGACAGATGTTTAACAATATTAGATATGCGAACGATACGGTTATAGAGTCCGTTTCAGCTGATAAGGCGAAAGTAAAGGATGTACAATGGCAAAAGTGGGCATTGTAATCTGTATTTTACTCAAAGTATACATGCCAGGTAAATGTACTGTGGCGACAATGATTCAATGAGCAGGTAGGAACTATGTTGCAAGGGGCCTTGTCTGCAAAATGCTTGTCTTATCAATTGGCAAATAGCGCAGAAGGTTGCAAAAATTAATAGATCATGTATCGGAAGACAGTTAAAAGTAGGGTATGCGCCTTAATATAAGAAAACGAAAGTAATGATAGCATGTAAAAATGACAAAGGAATGCGAATTTCCACATAAATCTAACGCCTTTGCAAAAAATACTATAGATTAATTATTTGGGATATACACTAAACGAGAAATGGGAGCACACTCACGAATAAAAATCCATATTGAAAAGGCACGGAATAAATTTAACCTCATAAGAAAAGTACTTTGCAGCAAGCTATATGGGCATTTAAGAAGAATGCCAGAGGAGGGGCTACAGAGTGTTATTTGGAACTTGACACCAGCTAGAAGGAGAAAACCCGGGAAGCTACTAACAAAGTGGAAAGACGGGATAAGAAAGGCCATGGGAAGAAAGGATTTCCAAGATGACTTATGGCAAGACAAAAAACTTAGAGTTAGGGATGCGATAGACGGCCACAAGAGCTGTAAACAAGTCGCTATATATTGTAACGGTATTTTGCGCCTGGTTGGTTTGCAACCCATTTTTCTTAGATTTGTTCGAGTGGCGCAGTATTTCCTTAATTTACCACGCATGACTTAAGTTAGTTGGACAGAAATTCATTTCCGGCAACCATTCTTCGTGTGACTGTTACATCTGATTGAACGTTGAAGTAGATTCTTCTGTTGAAGTATTTTATACTTGAGAATTTTCTCGATTTATTGAAGGAATCTTTATGGACATCGTAATTTGTGGTAGCTTTTAGATTATCGATGTAGGTCCTTGACCGATTTATAATCTACGTTTAATCTTGTATTCACGTCAATCGGAATTTTTCGATTGGTAAGTACGTCCATCTTTATTCGAACATGCTAGCCTAACACATTCTTTATTTACGTTATTTAGACAACAAATTGGGGGCAGTAAGATTTTGCCCAAGGGTTATTTCCTTCCTGTATTGCTGAATCTGGGTGAGAAAAGCATTTTCTGGTTCACATCATCAGCTGGCAAGCGGAAACACGTGTGCAGACGGCCACGCCAAAATTCCCAAGAACGTCGTGCTAGCTAGCATTCAGGAAAGTGATTTATATTCGTATTACTTTATTTAATTTTGGAGTCGAGTTAATCGCTCGTTGTTTGATTTGCATTGCTTTCGAGTTTTAAAATTTAATTTCAAATTGTTCAATGTGTGTGCGAATCACTTATGTAGCTTAAGACTACCATACTTTAGCGTGTTACGTATTTCGTACATATTATCATAGTTTCACTTAATATATACAGGGTACGTCATCTTGAGCCGTAATATTGCGTTTATTCGGATTGGTATCTAGGATATTTTGTGTTTTCAGAGCGCTTTATTTCGATGAAAGTACTTTCAGCGACTGGGGGCGTTTTTAGGTTCATAAACGTGGTTATTTATTTACAAACGCAGTATTTTTACCTTGCTCATTTATTTAAATTTTATTTAATTCTATATTAAGTGAATTGTACGGGTAGTGTGTACTTATACAGGGTTCCAGTGCATATTAGCATAGTTATTGTATATGTTACTGGCGAAATTACTTTTATTGGTGTTTTTCTTGCTTCATTAAATTACCGTTGTTGCAATTGGTCTTATTATTTATTGTTACCCTATCTTTGATAATTTTGTAGCGACGAAGTAATTAGGTAAGTGGAGAACCTGAGGTCCAGCTTACTAAATCTACATCTGGATTAATGTTAGCGTAATTTTTCAAGCTGGTGGCGCCCTTTCCAGGTGATTGACGAGTAGTTAATTACATTATTTATTTGACTTTATTTGAGAACCGCCCATCTTCGATTGAGGTTCCGGGAGGCTGACATTAATCAACGTATTACTTATCTAATTTACAGGAATTTCCATAGGAAATTATTTGAAGGCGTCATAATATATATAAGTACATAAATAAGTATTACATAACATGAGACTGCAAATTAAACAAGCTAAATACTAAAGGAAAATATTGAAACTCAACTTAATGTAAATAATATCTAATATAAACGCATTTTAAAAATAAGTAAATGCTGTTCAGTATAAAGATTAGTATTTCACTTATTTCTGAATGTATTATACACCCAAGTTTTCACCCGCATCCAGTTAAGATTTCCCAGAGTATCTATCTTTTGAGAAATTAATTCTTCGCACTCGTGTTTTTTTTGAGAAATTTTCGTCTTTATGTGATTGCGAAAATGGTTTAGAACTATGTTCTTTTCGATTTCTGATCATAGATGCATCGCGGATTCTGAAATGCAAATATCAGTTGAACATAGTACGTGTAATCAAAGAAATGAAAAGAAATACCATTTTTTCTAATAACCATTTTCTTCACTTTATTTTGTATCTCCTTTTTACCTTTGGTTTTGCTCTTTGTAACGTTTTTAGTATTACTAACATATTCATTGTCTTTTCCTAAGTCTACCTCTCTCACATTAGAAGTGTCATTATTTTCATTATTCCACAATAATGTACTAGTTTAATCAGTAGTTTATTTTTTTCTGTCTTTTCTATATTAGTGTTCGTTTGAGTTTTGTTCTGAGATAAACACGATGTAGAACTCGTTCCGAAAATGGAACAGATTCGTCTCCTTCATCACTGCTTTCTGAATCTGAACTATAATAGACATCTTGTTCTATTTCATTTAAAGTTTTCCCCTTAAATTTTTCTCCTTTTGAGTTTTCTAATACTAACAAAATCTTGGTAACTTTTGTCGTCTAATATATATTTTGTTTTTCCAGAACGTTCCATTTCGTCGAATTCCACAAGCGTGGCTTAGTGTTACGATTTCCTTTGTAAATAGAAGCGATGCACTCAGTTTATTAAGGGGTGCCACAATGCTATTCTGGCAGGACGTTTATTGAGTATTACCTACGAAGTTTTGTTTTGAAGTAGACACCCAGATGATTTACAACGAAATTGAACGTGTTCCAGATAAGTTCTATGTTGGTCATCCTAATAGTTGCAAGATGTCTGATGAAGTGCTTCAGTGTTAACACTTAGTGTTTATCGAATTTGCAGGTATTATAATTCATGTTTCATACATTTCACTCTGCGTTATTATAACTATATTGACAACAAACATGACAGTAAAAAAATGAAAATATTTAAGTAGAATAGAATATATAGTTTCTGGTTTAGCACTGAACAATCTAGCGTATATTCGTAAAAGCAACTGTGAGAAAGAAAGAGAAAGAAACCCATGCTACTTTACAGGAAGTTTAAAAACCAACTAAATTTCGTTATTACAACTGCTAATGTTATGCTCTTAGCAAATTTAGCAAAATTAGGTATTCGCATGTTTAGCTATAGAGCGTCTTACGGTGAGAGTTAAGTACATACTCTTATGAACACGCTTTGAACATAGAAGATATCCAGCACCTGTCAATCATAATGTAATCCTTCTGTTGTTGTACACACCGCGTATCGGTAGTAGGTAGAAAAGTTAACATTATGTGTTCAGCTATTATTGTGAGATGTGAAGCACAAGGAACTTCCATCTTTTTTACGATACTTCTATAGAGAATCGCACGGTGAGACTGTAGTACAGGCTCTTATGGATTATTCAAACCTTATGGGTCTTAACTGTAAAACGTTGCTACACTTGTTCGGCAGTAAACGATTTCTTAAATGGAAAAGGATGTCCAGCTAATTTTTGAACAGTAGTTATCTCCGATAAGCGGTTTGTAAAACAAAAGGCGGATTACGTTGTAATGGGCAGGTGCTTGGTATCGCCAGAGAAAATATAAATAGTAGTAGCAACACTGGTGTCCATAAGACCTTGTACTACACTCTCACCATCGTTGTCCGTACGGTTCATAGCTATTTTTTGAATTATATTATCAATCATTGTCAGCCTTTTCGTCCCACTGCTTATATCCGCCTTTTCTCTGCCACTTGTTTCTCCTCAGCGCTAAGGTAGAAACACGGGGGACCTTCAATTTAACGTCGAATCCGAACGACAGCATTAAGATCCCACCGTGTATTATCAAGCATTGTGTTCATTCCATAGTCTTCCTCTTTTTCAACCCTCTCATATAATATCTTTCATTCTTCATGTTTGGTTGCTTCATTTCTCATTCTATTCCATAATATCTTTGCGACAATGACTCTCATTAAACTGATTTATTATATACATGCATGTAATTTTACATAAATAATCTTGACAAAATCGGAAAAGAGGAAAGCTTCCGTTGGTCTGAATACTTCCGTATGTATCTCTAAAAGCTCTATATGTTCTAAATTACACTAAGAGATTTAATTTGTAAATTATTTTTGTACAACTTTTGGCAATTGTTATCATTAATTCTTTCGATTTTTCGGAAAATTTCTACTTTATTTCAATCTTACATTAGCTGTTTACTAGCTAGAAAACCGCATTTGGAAAGGTCGTCTATTATAGGTCGTAGCTCCGGTGACAACAGAATATTGTTAAGTATCTAATATATTCTTTTATAATTTAATTTTAAATTATTTTTGCAATATGCCAAAAACTTTAAATACTTCAACAATTTCTTGCTGCATTACCTAGAATTAGTACGATTTTCGTTGGTTATTTATCTCTAAGAAAAAAACAAAGGACATAAAAAGCAAACAAATCAACTACTATCTCGTTCAATAAACTTTTAAAAATTAGATAATTCGCCTATACAGAAGCATTTTCAGGCAGAGCTTTTATTGTGTTATCTGGGCGTTCAATCATCACGAGAGAATAACATATTCCATATATCATAAATATCAGTTGAAGCCTCAGTAAAGACGACTGAGTGAAATACACAAGCGTCTGTTTGTTTGCTTCCGGTTTTCCACCCTCATTTGCTGGGTTATCTGACAGCTCTGATTTGTGGTAGGTCTGACCTATTTACACAATCGGAAAGTCTATCACAGGTAAAAAGTCGTAAATAATGAATAATGCATCTGCTTTAAACTGGAACTGTCCGTCTCCAGCAAGCTTCAGCGTTTTGAAAATAAATAAATAAGACAGATACCGATGGCATTCCGTAGCAGAATGCAACGCGCTAAATATTTCACGGATTCTTAAATTATGTACGACATCTGCATCCGGTTACTGCAGCTCCGGAAAGAAATGCTTTCGTAAATAAGACATATAAGATTGTTTAGCAACGGTGAGTAAACACAACCCTGTCATAACCTTAGACCAAAAATTCCTGCAGGTTCACAATCTATAAATATTTGCAGAATGAAACCCTTGTTTAGTTTGTTAACACTTAAAATTTATTTCAGCTGTACAGAAGCTCAAGTTTGTGATTCTATTGAACAAATTGCAGAGCATTTCACCTCATGCTTGCCTGTAATATTCCACATAACAGGACGTAACAAATAACAACAAACAGCTATTATATTTTCCGCGAGATCCTGAATATTTTGATGACGGTGAAGATGAATTAGTATTAGGGTAAGGAGATGACGTTAAAAAACGCCCTGGAAAGGAATACAAAATGTATTTAAATATATCATTTTACAGTGACAGATGTCGTGCTTCTGGTATCGTTTAGGAAAGCATCTCTCCGGTTAAAAGCTGAATTTAAAGAAGAAAAATGCTGCAGCATAAAATTACAATTTTATTGCACTCAATTGTATTGTAATTTGGTGCATCGCGAAAGATAGTAAGCTATTACATATCTAATTTTACTTCTATCTAATTTTTCTAAAGCTTTCTTCTAATCATACATCTTACTAAAGTCTCTCCGAAACGATTAGGTAACCAACCGTACAAGTATCCACTCGGTAATTCTGCTCTTTTTCTGACATTGTTTGACATGTAGCAGATGGTGCTGGAGATCGAAAGACTTGCTGAACCTTAACTGATTGTGCGATGTTGTCAGAACTGCTGATTTTTCGCCAGAATGGGTATTTTAGTGCAGTATACCAATAAATAGAAGGGTAGCAGAATTACCTATGTGAATATTAAATACTACTAGCGACTAGCTTGAGTATTAGAAGTTTTCAATTTCACATATATGCTTTCCGGTGTCATAATACAGCTTTTTATCAAACAAATTAAACCACAATTATTGATAAAAATAAATGTAATGCACAAGTTTAAGCGCTTACATACAGCATATCCTGAAAATAAAAGGATGTAACTTAACTACAGCTTTCTGGGGCCAAACAAGACCGATTAAGCCATACATATCTTAGCACAGAAGTAGCTTCCTTAAGAAGCCTAGGAGAATAAAATATATTTTTAACTTTGGGTATATTTCAGAAACAACATGGCGGATTAAGGTGAAAATCGGTACACTTCAGGAGAAGCCGAATATTTTCAACGTAAAATCATTCTGTAGAAATCAGCGCCCTGACGGTTGATTTTTTCCTATATTTGTATTGAATAAGAGGCAAGAACTACCGAAAAATCAAAGTGGTTGTTAGGTGGACAACTACATTTTACAGGGGTGATAGACCGTCCATTAACTTTCCTCTGTTTGATTCCTTCAAATACTCTACTAAAGTGTATTCAGTAGAACGAGTGCCATTCAAATCAAGTCAAAATAAGTTGAAGACATTCCTGCAATTTTACGAATATGTTTAAACAGCCGTCGAAGTGATAACCTGTAGTAAACCTATGTTTTAGTAGTTTGGAAATCCCCACGTTGTGTAAAATAAATTACGAAAGGGCTATACATTGGCCGAACAAAACCGTATCTCCGAAACAAAGTAGAAGGCTAAAAGAACAGTCACAAGTAAAAACCTAAACAATTACTCTTGACAAGGTAGTG
>JABXWE010057980.1:0-10839 GCA_014611495.1 Limonius californicus
TCTGGGGTTGTTATGTATTTTTATGTAAATAGTTACCGATTATTTTTATCAAAAGCAAAACGTTAATAAATTGATCTCTCCAATTGTGTATTTTATTTATACGTTATTTGGTGTTAGGACCATCTGATAAGACCTAGCACCATAGTACAAATGGTATATTATTGGCCTGCAACCATTCTTTAGTTTCCCTGGCATAGTGGCAAGAAACCAGATCGGGCCAGAACATAATGTCATCATTATTGTGATGTTCGTCTATAAATCGTAACAGTTTAGGCAAACATCTTTGTATATAAAGACCTGCAGTGATGGCTTCTCCTCTGACATGTCCTACATATGGCTGCGATGCACCTGCCGGAGAAATGGCTCACCACACTAGAATTTTATCTTCAAATTTAGCTTTTCCTTTATATTTTACATTGTCCGGAGCTGCATTGAAATCTTCGGTGTAGAATCCATCATTACCCTTTATCTCAGATTTCGATAAAGTAAAATATTTTTCGTCATCTAAAACGATGACCTTGTTTGCAAAAAGGTCGAACCCTTAGTGCTCGGCAACACCGTGGAATTCGTTGCAACTGCGCAGCTGTGTATTTTGGGCATTTCTTTCGTTTTCTATATGACATTCCACTTCTCTTAAGTTCCCGATGTACAGCCATGTGTGAAACTCTATAGCGCCTTGCTAATCTTCTTGTGGACATACCAACTTGTTCTTTTGCACTTTCCCTCAGCCTACCAGCTCTGACATCTGTCAACACCCGAGGCCTTCCGCTTTTTGGTAAATTCACACAAGGTATTCCTTCCTCACATTCCCTTATTGTTCGGTAAATTGTTGCACGGGAGATATTAGGTCCTTGAAACATGTTTATAATAGCCGGTTTTGGCATTTGGCCAACTAAATTATAGACGGTTTTTCGGATTTCAACTTTGTACGCCATGACACAAAAGTTTTTCTACAGCAACTGTCAATATTGATGTTGACAAGACCTACTTGATTAAACTCCCAGCAATAGCAACTAGATTGAACCCTTTCTAAGTGATGCCAATTAGTTATGAAATTTGTCTCAAAACTTTCGTTACATACGTTATATATTTAACCACCTTTTTTGTATTGCCGTTTAAGAGATTGCTACTTGCCAAAACAAAAATGACGCCACGTTGGTCGCCAGATATTTTTGCAACGTGACAACCGTACATGCAGTAACAAAACAGATGGAAAATATTATTCAAGTGGCATAGGGAGGAGTGGTGGTTCACGGAACGCGATTATAGAAGAAAATCTTTGATAATACAATATTCGGGATATGTCAAAATAAGTCATAGCTATACGTAGATACTCGTGAAAGGGGCAAGCACTGACAGCTTCGGGAGTCCAATCTATCTTGTTGTACTTTCTGCTGCCTCAATACTACTATCAAAATACACACAAAGAAGGAAAGTGCACAAAACAAGTCAGATGTTGTCAAACAATGGTTATAAGTATATTAAGTAACTTAAATAAAAATTGGTACATTTACAAACCAACAAAGTACGAAACAGGACCAGAGTCGGTCTTTATATACTGTATAATGAAAATAGCCATGAGATGTCTGGATTTGAGGCTCAAACCGCTACTGGCTGCGATATTTATAGTGAAACTAAAGTCAAAGAAAGAGCCGCTTAGCCAATGGCATATAAGTTTACAGCATGACAAATACAGTTAACTATTAAATCTATAAATAAACAGCGACAGAAGGTTGCTATAAACAAACTGCTAGGCTAACGTCACTGAAAAATGGCATCGAATGGCACAACACTTGAATAGTGTTGTCACTGGACTGACGCAACTAGTGGATTACGCACGATGATGTAATCGAAAGAATTGGAAACAAAACTAGCAAAACTAGGTATTTTGTATGCTAAGAAACGGTAACTAGCGGCGCAGAAATCTTCCTGGGACGACAAATCTTATGGGACCTTTAAATCAGGCACTGGGTTGATTTTATTCGTATTTAACGGAAGGAAAACCACACGGTATTCCTACTATATAACTGCTTCTTGCGTTCTGACTATCCAACTAACAGTCGACTTTTTAACTATGAGAATAACGGTAAATTATTAATTAATTATTATTATTTATTTGCAATAACGGCACGACCTCAACCAAATTCTTAACGACATTTTTGCAAACATGTAAGCAAATACGTATTTTTGGAAACGACCCCTCTCTCGTGAGAATTTCTTGGAAAAATATCCGGAAGATGAAACCCGGTACACGATATACAGAATATTACACACACGTCTTAGGAATTTAAAATCATGATTGCAGAACTACTACATTTTTCGAGCAGGGATTAAAAATGGTTTCACATTTGGGTCTGCCATTTGATGTTAATTATAAGACGTGAAGCACTTTATCAAATAAAACTAGTTAAAAATCAGCTATTAAAATTCTTAACAATAAAAAATGTAGCTACAAATGTGCCTTACAAGTTAAGTCTTTCTCTGCTAAGATAGAAAAAACTACAAATATTTAACTTAAAAAATGAAAACACTAAATTAATATTGTTCATCCATATACGACGTTTGATAATTTAATTCCCGGACTGGCACAATATCCGGAACCAAATTGTAATTAAACAAAAATATTAGTATTTGTATTCAAAGTAATATCCATTTACTGAGATAATATTCCAATGTTCTATAAGCTTATGAAAATAGTCAGCCAAAGCGTTCGAAGAAACTGGTTTCAATCCGCCTGTTACATTTTCCTTAATATCATGTACGTCCCGCAATCATTTTCCTTGAGAACATTTTTCACTATAGGAAAGAGAAAATACCCTGCTGGTGCCAAGTCAGGTGAATAGGGTGAATCACAACAATGAGGTCTTTTATGAGAAATTAGTTCACAATTACTACAAAATGGGCAGATGGGTTATCATGCAGCAGGAACCAAGTCCTCTCATTCAAAATTGTTTTTGAACTAAAAAAAAAAACGCTTCATCAGTTCAACGTGGAATGCACTCTTTACTGTCATCCGTGAGGCACAAATTTTTATGGATTATACTTTGCTTATCGAGAAAGGTAATCAGCTCAGATTGGATTTTTGATTTAGCAAACGAAATATTTGGGTCTTGTGATGATCCTTACGGAAACGTTAAACCATTCAAACACATTAGTATGGCTTAAGGTGTTATCCCCATACACAGTTTTTAATATTTTACAAGTTTCTGTTTGAGTGTTCCTTAATGTACAGTAAAATTTAGTATTCACTTGATTGTCCATGGCAATCTTCGCTGGACACTCCTCTTTTGATAAAACTGTAAACGATTATACGGTACTTTACTTTTGTTTAACTTCACGTGACTCCAGTGCTGCAGCTTCAATCCAGCAATTAAACTGCCAAAGCTCGTATTGTCTAAAATTTAGAAAATATTAAAAATGTGTAAATATTTTATAAATTTGAAAATTCTTTTAAGATAATGCAAGAGCAAACATTTTGTATAAAGGTTCTGTTTAAAATTTAGTTCACTTTGGTGGTTGTTGTGTCAGATACATTCCAGCCTGTTCATATAATCATATCCATGTCCCTGGGATGCTGCTTTAATGTTTGTTATTAATTTCCGTTCTATTTCGAGACAATTATGTCTTACAAAACGGAGTAATTAAGTTTCCTCCTTTAACCAAGCGAGTTTGAGAACTACATGCTAAAGCTACTAGACTACATACAAGTACACAGCAAAACTAGTTTTACGGCCAAAGCAAGTTGAACTCAGCACTAAAGCTAATGAAAATATTGGTAGAAGTTTATTCAAGTTATAATTTGTCCGCTTATTTACAGCACCAACCCGTTACTTACTTTGATTTAATAATAACAATATCTGAAGCATTAAGTAATGTAGGAGATTTTCAAGTTATGGGATTCCTAAAATTAAAAAAGGTGGGTTGTCTATTCAGACTATGAAATTTTATGTTAACTGTATAGTTTTTAAAAACAATCGTACAAAGAAATCATTTTTAATATATATTTACAGTTCCTTGGCTTTTTAGACAACGTGGCTATCTTCTCTGCTAGAACTGTGGCGTACATGTAAAGTAATGTACTCAAACACAGAGGACCTACTGTTTAACGAATGCTTCGAACCGCATGAAGTGTCTTAGCATTTCTTCTCCGCAGAAGGTGCTCTTGGCAGAAGTACATTGGTGGTTTGCCATTGGTTTCTGAGGAGAAACGTGGGCATGCGAAAATCCGATGCTTCTGAAGTTCTTCTTCTTCTTCTTCTTCTTCTTCTTCTTCTTCTTCTTTGTTTTAAGACTTCGTCTTGTTTTTTCTGTTTTGCTAAGCCTCTTGAGATATGGAGGTCCAGTTTTCGTACCATCTTTTACGTGGTCTACCAGGGGGTCTCTTTGTGTTAGGTCTTTCATCTTTTGCCCATTTTGCCCTGCCATCAGCTTCCATTCTTCCAACATGGTCCCTCCAATGTCTACGTCTTGTTCTTGTAAACCTTACCACATCTTGCACTTAAAGTTCTTCTCGTACTGATGCGCTTCTTACTTGCTCCCTTAAGTTGATTCCCTTAATAGTTCTTAAAGTTTTCATTTCTGCAGTCCTTTGTATATTTTTTGTTTGTGAGGTTTCTGCTCGGGTCTCTGCGGCGTACGTTAACACTGGTCTCACAGTGCTTTTGTAAATGCGGATTTTGCTTTCTATGGACATACGAGTATACTTATTTTTCCAATGAGATCTCTCAGGTACCCCGATATTCTTGAAGTTTTATTTGCCTGGGTTCGGACCTATTTATATAAATTTTTACAGCTCGATATTTCAACTCCCAGGTAACTACATCGCATATTTTGTTTCATGGGTTGGTCATTTACTGCCAATTTGCAACTATAGGATCTCTCGATATCACCATTGCTTCAGTCTTACCTATGGATATTTGCATATTGAACTTCTTTACTGTTGTTTGGAATCTATATAGCTGTCGCTGCAAGTCATCCTCGTTTCCTGCAATCAATATCTCGTCATTAGCGTAGCATAGTATTTTTAGCCCATTTTGCCCCATTCTGTATCCTCTATCAACTTCTTTGACTTTCTTTATTATTTTTTCCATTATTAGATTGAAGAGGGTTGGGCTCACGCTATCTCCTTGTCGGATTCCTCTCATTATAGGTATTTCTTCTGTTAACCCTTGATGTGTTTTTATTCGGGTCCTAATTTTCTTATTGAGATGTTCTATAACTTTGATGCAGCTTTGTTCAATCTTATGTTCTCGGCATATTGCTAGGACATCTGGTAGTTCTACTCTATCAAAGGCCTTTGTGAGGTCAGCTAGGCAGAATTATAAGGGTTTATTGAATTCTAAGGACTTTTCGATTATCTGCCGTAAGATGAATATTGCGTCAATCGTCGATCTGTTTTGCTTAAAGCCTTGTTGTTCCTCACTCATTTCGATTTTATTTATTATTTTCATAGTCCTGATTTTTGTTAGTAACTTACTTGTTGTATTTAACAGAGTTATTGCTCTACAGTTCTGAGGGTCGTTCTTATTTCCCTTCTTAAAAATCGGTGTTGTGATGCTTACTCTCAATTCTTCGGGGGTTGTTTGAGTTAAAATAGTTTTTTGAAATAGTGTTGTTAGTGTTTTTTCCAATTCAAGACCTCTATATTTAAGCATTTCGTTTGGGATGTCGTCAGGTCCTGGAGCTTTTCTATTCTTTAATTTTGTTATTGCTTCGTGTGCCTCCTCTTGTGTTATGCTTTCTTCGCCTTGGGGCCCCACCAGGTTTATATCCACAAGGGTGTCTTCTTTGGTGTCTTCCTTATTTCTGTATAGGTTTTGTATGTAGGATGTCCACTTTTCTGGTGTGATGGTATTTATTTGTACTTCTTCGTTAACGACTTTTTTCCTGTTCTTAGTACATTCCAGACCTTCTTCTGTCCTCCGTATAAATCGTTTTCCATTTCAACCGAAAACTTTTCCCAATACGACTTTTTCAATGTTTGTATTGCTTCGTTCACTCTATTTCTGACTACCTTATATGTTTCGTATGCTTCTGTTGTTCTTATGTTTCTGTATTTAAGGTAGGCCTCTTTCTTTTGCTTTGCTAGCGTTTTTACATCGCGTGTGAACCACGGCTTATCATTTCTTCTCCATTAGTATTCACCCTTCTGATTCCAAGGGCTTCATTTACGCTATCGGTCATATATGATTTTATTTTCTCCCAAATTTTGTCAGCGTCGTCATTTTATACTATGGGATTAGAGATGATTTTTTCTTCTAGTCTATTCGTATATAAGGTTTTGGCGCTATCATTTTCGAATGACTTTATGTTGAATTTATTAATGTATAGAGGAGGTTTTCTTTTTTGGAGGTTCGCCTTGCAGCGTTCCTACATTTGCAGACCTTAATGTTCTTACGTTTAATATTTGAGTTGGGTGAATTTCTCTGTTGTTGATGACATAATCAATTGTTGATTTCTTGTGTTGCCGAATGTATATTTATACTGCCATTTATGCGTATAAAATGTATTATTAATGCGGAGTTCATTATGTGCGCATGTTGTTATCAGCATTTCTCCATTATCGTTGATTACATTTTCGTTAAACCTCTACATTATACCAGGGATAGCCGTATTCCCAATTCTGGAATTGAAATCTCCCATTATAAAGATCTTTGCTCTTTTTGGAATTCGATCTAATGTTTCTTGAAGTTTTTTTCGTAGAGTACCTATCAAATGGGTGTTTTTCTCTAATGTTTTCTCAATTTGTTAAATCTCTGCTAATGTGTTTCAACACAAATCATGTGTGTTTGCTCATTTTTAAGTGGCTGCTGTTAAATAATCGTATATATTAAATTCATCTGCTTTGACCCTAACATGCAACATATATCAGCAAAATTAAGGATAGAGCCATGGAAGACACTGGTGTTCTAGTTTTTCAAAATACGGGTCTAAATTAAAAAATCAATATAAATCAGAAAAGGGTTACCATATAACTGGTAACTGATGAAAAGTTCAAAATTTTTCTTGACGCTTGATGTGTTAAGGTAAAAACTATTTGAGCATCTGTTTTGCATTTCTTGTATCTGTAGAGTCAGTATGAAAAATGATAATCATCCAACAATTATAATATAATCTTAATATTAACAAACTGCGGCCCGAATGCATTTACAATAAAAAAAATGTCTATTCCTTTTTTACATTGCTCAATACAGAGATTTTGAGAACACATAAGTAGGTTACCACATATTATGTACATATATTAAAGAGTTTTTGCGGCATACGTTAGGCTGTTCTATATATATATATATATATATATATATATAAAGGTTATTTGCCCAACTTTATTAACAAAAATGTAAAAGCCTCATTTGTTATGGAAAATAAATATAAAACAATGATTTCCTGTTTAATGGATTTTGTAGTTCGCGCTTTGCGTTGTTGCAAATTTAATCTTTATTCTGAGTTTCTAGGCTACAGCTAATAAAAATTCAGCAAGAAACTGCAGCACCATAAATTATATTGAATAAATAATAGCGTTATACTGGTTCTGTCCATTACAAAGCCATGTTCCATTTGCTACGAGCTGATTACACCAACCACTCTAATCATTAATGCATTCTAATTAGCCATAGTAACGCATTAGCACTCTTTAGCATCTGCACTGTTCAATTAACATAATAAGCAGCAGCTAAATAACTGAAGCTTTGAAGTGACCTGTGGGTTTCTAATCAAGCGAATAAAATTCTGTGCTGCCTTAAACAAAGGATAATAAAAGGCTTTTTTTTTGTCTGGTACTTAATTCTAGTGATTAACTGGCCCGCCAAATAAAAATCTCTGAGCTTCTCTAATTTGCCCTGAATAGCTTGACTTAATCTGAGAAAATCTTCTTTCTGTGGTGTTGCTGATCCTCTTCTTACACCATTCTCGAATGCGCCACTCAATAAGCAGTGGTGTTTCGGATCAATATAAAGAGAAATTATCCCGTGAAGAATATAATGCAATAGAATGACAAATAACAGCCTGCAACAAAGTTAACAACCGTTCCGCGATCGCGTAACATAAGTTTAAAGTCTCGCCCACGCAAGAAACGAGCAGGGAAGTTTCCACCCTCATTGCAGTATTTTACGGCGTTTTTAGTGATTTACGACTTTCGATGAATTTATCGGCAAAACGGCGCTTTAAAGCGCTTTAAGCAGCGGCGCAAGCTGCAATATTATTTGAACAGGTGTGGAAAATCGCGGTGATGAACGACGCCCCAATGTGACACGACTTCCCACAATACCTAGACCGTAATACCAGCTTTCAGCTCGGCCCAACTTTCAGTTGCATCAAACAAGCTTCACACAGTTGGGGATCATGTTAATTACGACTTCAACGCCTAAAGCAGAATTGTTTCATAGAGGGACATAATTAAATATTCACTTCGCTGCACCGGGAAATATGAATTTGGTGGTATTAACATGTAGCAGCCGTCTGTTGCCCACTCTGATATAAAAGTTTTGCGTAGGACGTCGATGCATATCACGTTCTTGATGAACTTTGACAGTTTGGACGTACAAAACTTTAGAGGAAGTTGTGCGAACTCAAATCACCTTGTAACAATCTTACTCGTCATATACTCTGTACTTTACTACCAGAAGTACGAAGTTTGCATTTCTAGCTTACAATTAATTGCCTCTTGGACTTCATAACTCGAATGCGCCTTTATATCGTTTAAATGCAGCAAGATCAGCACCGTTTTCGATAAGATTTAACTGTGGAAAACAGAACATATGCGTTTACTTAATATGAAGAGTTTACCACTTTTAATGGCTATTTGAGAAATCTCCAGAGGAAATTCTTAAAATTTCTTGCACGCTGTATAAGTTGATGTTTAGATCAATTACAGTTGATTTTTGGGGATGCTAAATAAGTAGGTGTTAAAGCTGCTATAACGTACCCTCATACTTCATTGGATATTTAAATTACTCTTCCTCGTCTAAAATATACAGTGTTTAAAAAAGTGGTTGATGAAATGTAAGAACTAAACGATACAATTCCAACAACATTTAGTAATTTTGTACTGAGCTTGAAACACAAGGCACATTCAAGGTGCGAGGACCAGACCACTACTTGGTATTGCTATTAACACATACTTCAAAAATGATCGTCTGTAAAACACAGCAACCCAAATACTAGCTTTCACTGAGTTTTAGGACCTTTGCGAAATATCGGAGGTTTGTCACTACAGAAGTAGTTGATTCCTTCTCCATACTCTGCCTTACATGTATATCAATCTCTTCATTGTAAACTGTTTGGCCGCCATTTTAAAATCTGCGATATTTACGGCATGTACCTTTAAATTAATTTATAGCGTTTTTCATAGCACAACTAGTAACAGGTGAAAGTTATTTTAGGAAAGTTCTGACAAAACTTATTAATCTGGGTCATATTGGGTAGATTCACTCACCACTTAGTTTCGGAAATAAAATTCAAAAAGTGTATGTACTTTTATGAAAACCATTTTAGCTGAATGTAGAAACTGAATTGGGCTTTATAATTTAACAATTGTCAGGTAATACTAACTATGATAATTTGACTTTATTATAAACACATGTATCGGTTTTCACAGACAACCATTATCGAATATGTTGATTATCCTGTAGAAATATGGAACATGACAAACATAGACCGATATTGCATGTTTATTATTGATTTCGTTAGTCAGCTGCAGATCAATCACTCCAAATCTTAGCTTACCGTCTTTCACAATAGCCACAAAATAATTTTTAGATATACAGGGTGTCCCAGAATTACCACTAAAGCTTCTGGTAGCCGTGTTCTCCTATGCTTTCTGAACAAAAAACCTAAGAAGAAAATTTGTCTCCGAGGCTTAGTTTTTCCCATGAAGCAAAAAAAGAATAATAAACTTGGCAACACTGTTGCAATTACTTTAGCGGAATGAAATAAACAAAGTAGACTATCTGTTACTAATAATGATTATGCAGAAGGCACATAATAGAATGTAATTTAGAATTAGGGATGCTTCTTTGAAACAACTTTAAGTAAATAGTGTATTTTGATGTTAAGAAAAGCTTATTGAAATTAGTATTTTATTTATTAATAAACTACAAAATCTGCTCAAAATACGCTCCATCAGCTTCAATGCATTTGGTAGCTCGCACAACAATCGCCTGTTTTCAACTCTCTAGCATTCGCTCATCAATAGTTGCTGCTGCTTGATGTTTTCTGTTAATTAATACTTCCTCATTGTTAACAGGCGTTAAATACACTAGATTTTTTAAGTGTCCCCATAGGAAGAAATTCAAAGGCGTCAGATCTGGGCTTCTGGCAGGCCTCCACGACCTACCCATCTTTGTGGATAATACTGATTAAACTACTGTCTCACTAATGCCGCATAATGTGAAGCAGCCCCATCGTGTTGCACCCGCATATCAAGCCAAACCAGAACAGGAATGTCATCGAAAAGATAAGGAAATACATTTAAAATATTTAAATAGTTATCTGCATTCAGTCTTCGGGGCAGTATAAATGGCCCAACAAGTTTATTGCCGATTATTCCTGCCCACACGTTCACAGAAAAACGATCTTGATAGTTTTGCACTTTTAAAGCTTGTGGATTTTCATGTGCTCATACATGTTCGTTATGAGTATTGAAAATACCATTTCTTGTGAATGTTGCTTTATCCGTTGTGACGCCCAGCTAAAAGAACGGCGACACCTTGAAGGAAATAATTTTCCTACACAAAAAAAAAATATCTCTAACGACAACTCCAGTAAGGTCCAGGTATCTCGAACAAGGGTTCGACAGCTACAGTCGAAGAAGGGGGGGTTCGAAGTAAGCCTAGGCGCCACCTG
>JABXWE010057992.1:0-11819 GCA_014611495.1 Limonius californicus
AGTTTCAGGGGTGATGCTGTGGGGTTTGGGGAATCTGGGACAGTCATGAAACCAGGCTGGATGGTTGCCCTTACAGTGCGGACAGATGGGGGTTTCGGTGGGACATTTGCCGGCGGGGGGGGGGGTTATTGGGGAAGGTAGGGCAGATTGGTTTGCTTCTGCAATCAAGAAGGGAGTGTCCGAAGGCAAAACATTTGGGGCACTGGAGAGGTGTGGGGGAAGGGGGGTGGGAGGGCTCGCAGGGGTGCTTGCAGCCGAAAAGATGGAGGCCGCTGATGACGAGATCATCTATAGTATTCTTGTCGGATGAGATTATTCGAAACATGGTAGTGGGTCGGTTGGTTTTTTTGAAATAATACGCCAACACTTGAAAATCTGGAACTGGGGGCATTGGAATTTGACGTCCTCGGGTGCGATGTCCTGATCAACGTCACGGGCGACAATTGAGAAAGTTGGAGGTTTTTTTGGGGCTTGAGCAGTGGATACCTTGCGGTAGAGGGGACAAACTTCCAGCGTCTTGCTGTTGGTGGCGGTGCGGAGTTTTGTCTGGGTAAGACCGTCGAGAGGTTGCAGGGTAATAAGAAGAGCGGTTTTGTTATAGTTGACAACGAGAGTGCGGATATTCTTGAAGCCTTGGGATATCAAGAGGGAGTAGAAAGCTTTTTGGGAAGAAAAATTATCGGGGATGTTCTTAATTGAGTATTTGAATAACTCGGGCTGGGAGACTGAAGAAGATATTGATGAGCGGCGGGAGCGTGGGGGGTGGGGGCGGACGGATTCTGGGATAACAATTGAGTGTAATGGGGGTGGAACGCTCTCACCTGATGTTCCCTGGGTGCTGGAGGAACGCGCTGTGGTGGCGACGGTAGAGAGCCAGCCTCTCTACCGTCGCCACCGGCGGTGGGACCGGCGGCGGCAGTGGGACCGGCGGCGGCGGCGGTGGAAGCGGTGGCTTTGGAAACGGCGGCGGCGGCAATAGCGGCAGCGGAGGCTGCAGCAGTGGCGCGGCGTTGGTTACGAGTCTTCGCTTCTTTGAACTTTCGATCTGCCATCTTTACGGATTGATGGCCACAGGTGTGTTCCACTCGACTTCTCGATTAGAACTCCCCTCTAACCGAAATGCGCGCGCTCTTATATGTGTACGGGGTAAATAGCTTCTGGAATATTCTCGTTGTTGATGCGTCGTGAAATGAGACGAGATTATTCTAGAAAGCTCCTTGTTGCCACGAGCTAACTATACAATCCATCTGTGAGAAGTCATAAGAACTACAACCTGTATGTGTATAATACACGTACAGGCTGTAGTTCTTATGATTCAACATATGGCGCGAGGGTCTCTATTTAGTCATTAGTTTCTTTCAAAATGTTGACATACCAACAAGCAACCTATTAATCAATTTTTCAGAAATTAGTTGTTTATATTTTTTCTGTTTTATTTCAAATTTTTTCCATCTTGGAAGGGGGAGCAGCTGCCCCTCTCCCTCCTGGATACACCTTTAAACAAAGAGAAGACAATGATAATGGGCGTGTCTAGGAGACCCAAAAGCATTCATATAACTTTAAACAATGAGCAACTGAAACAAGTTGAAGCTTTTCAGTACCTTGGGTCAACAGCTAACAGCAACGGAGGAAATGAGCAGGAAATTGGAAATTAATAACAGAATACAGTCAGCAACGAGCAATTATAAACAAGAAGGAAATCTGCAAGAAAGCGAAATTTAGAATATATAAATCAATATACTTTCCAACACTGACTTACAGTAATAAGACGCGGATTCTAAGCAACAGACTGAAACAGCGACTACAAGCTAGTGAAAAGAGATTTTTAAGAAGAATTGACGGTGTCACAAAGAGGGACCTACTAAGAAACTCAGAAATTGGAAGCAGACTGGAAGTGAAGACACTTGAGGAGGAAATAGAAACCAAGCAACTGCGGTGGCTTGGCCACATGTCCAGAATGGGTAATGATAGAGAGTTAAACAAAATATGGAAAGCGAGGCCAGAAGGAAGGAAACCCAAAGGCCGCCCTATAGTGACGTGGAACAAAAGAATGGTAGAAATACTAAACGAGAAAGGATTAAGCTGGAGTGAGGAAAAAAATTGACTATGGACAGAAAGAAGTGGGAAAAGCTGTGTAAAAGTGATAAATAAAAGTGAAACTGCGAGAAAAAAACCTGTGTCAAAGTAATAAACATAAGTGAGAGTGGCACAAAATTTGAGAAAAAGTGATACATATAAATGAAAATGCAAGAAACCTCAGTACCGTAAAATATGGCAAATGAGAATCGAATAAGAAGAAGAGGATATTTAATACTATTTTATTTAGCATCAACACTTCCTTTGCAATTACTTGTTTTTTTTTTTGGCGTCATGCTCTCTACAGCCTGTTAAAAATTTTTTCTTTGTTATAGTTGTGAAGTTAACATATTAATGTATTTTTACAGGTAAAATTATTCCACCCCTGTTGGGAGTTTTAATCACAATTGAAACAGAAAATTCAGAGGCTTTAATGGCAGAAACGGATGTTGAAGGCAAATACAAATTTCCTCCACAAGACGATTCAAAGAGTTACAAAATCTCTGCCAAAAAAGATACATATGTATTAATGGGCCCTAACGAAGCAGGTGACTTCTTGGCTCACAAATTAGCAGAAGTGGTTGTCCAAGTTGTTGATCAAACTGACGATTCACCTTTGCTGGTAAGTAGATGGGTTTTCTTCGGGTACTAAAACTGCATATGGTTACTTAAGTTTCATTAAAAAAAATGCATTGAATTCTAAAGTTACCAAAGAAATAACACAAATATATTTTGAAGGGAGCTCTTCTGTCACTTTCTGGGGGAGAAAGTTACCGCAGTAATTTACAAACCAATGAGGATGGAAAAATAACTTTCCACTCTCTCAGTCCCAGTGAGTATTTCTTAAGACCAATGATGAAAGAGTATAGTTTCGAACCCAGCTCAAAGATTATCAATGTTATAGAAGGTGCTACTGTAAATGTTAAGTTGAGGTATGTACAAATAAGTTCGCCTTGCTGGAGTGCAATTGTTAATGGTGTATATTTAATTTTTAGAGGAAAAAGAGTTGCTTATAGTTGTTTTGGACAAGTCATGTCTTTAAATGGGGAATCCGAGGAGAGAATAACCATAGTAGCATCAGGCCTATCGAATTGTTCTCACTTTTCTGAAGAGGCCACATCTGAGCCCAACGGTCAGTTCCGAATTAGGGGTCTCCAGCCATATTGTTCTTATAATGTGAAAGTTAAGGGTGGACTTGCTGACAAACGACCTATTGAAAGAGCAGCCCCTTCATCAGTGAATATTTCAGTAATATTAAAAAAAATTTATCTTGACAGTATTTAATTGCAATTATTCCAGGTATTGAAAGATGACATATTTAACATTAAGTTCACAGTATTTAGGAGTGTACTTAATATGGATATTTTGGTCCGTGTATACTCTACAAATCCAGAGGTATACAAAACCTTGAAGGTAAAACTCGTGCGAGAATCACCTCCTTCAAGCCTGATTCACACAGCTAAGTTGGAAAGTTCTAATTATAAGATATCTAAAGATAGTAATGCTGGAGTTCTTGTGCAAATACCTTCGGTGCCCTTGGATGAAAAACTTTATTCTGTACAACTAGAGATAGCATCATCTCAAAGCAGCAGAAACAAAGCACATACGCAATATTTCACAGCCAACACTTCTTTCAAGTATGTTGATATGGAATATCTCACCAAGACAACTACTACCGAACAAAATATTAAGCAAACATCGCTGTGGACTTTGCTTCTGATATTTGGGAGCTTGATAGCAGTTTATAATATAGAACAGACGGCACAAATAATACGAGACCAATTTTCTAAACTGAATGTGGGCAACTTTAGCGGTATAGTTAACAGTTTTAGGAGAAAATCTACCCCTACTGATTATGTGATAGACAAAAATGAAATTGATCAAATAGTACAAAGCATAAATGCTACTAAACGTAAAGTGAAACCTAGAAAAATATAAATTTTTGTTATAGACTTACATTAAGCGACCGTTGTTATTACTATTTATTTCTTGTAAATAATTTTCGCCTACTATTTGTGTTATTTGTTTATCATCTTTTGCATCCCAGTTGACCAGGATTTGTTTATATTGGATTACATATTTAGAACAAATGTAATCAAATAAAAACAGTGTCAGCTGTAATATTCAGTCCCGAGGCCTGCATTGTTAATAGAAATTACAATTAACATGGGTAAGAGGACTTTCTACTATAATTTAAAACTGTATTTCAGAAAGTATAATTTACATTGTACACACATATGTACGCAAACAAACTTATAAGATTTTGTTGGTTATCTAGAACACAAAAATAGCTAATAGTTAATAAATATTGTAAATGATTGTATCGAATTTCTAAATCAAGTCGCTTGTGCAAATGATAACCGAAGTGTATAACAAATTTTAAAAATGAAGTAGATTTTTTAAAAAGTATGCATTACTACTTTATGCAAATTTAAACTATGTACAACATTTTTGTACTCGACTGATAATAAAACAGAATTGAAGTAAATATGTTTTTTTTAGTGTGTAAATGGGAAGGGTTTGTACAGAAACTACTGTGAAACTTTCTGTACAAGTTTTTTTTTTAGTAATTCAATGTACAGTGAAGTCAGGTTATAATGAACTTCAAGGGACTGTAAAAATTGGTTCGTTATAGCTGAAGTTTGTTACAAGAGTTAAACAACAAAAAATGTGCGAGTTATTATAAACTTACTTTATTATCCATAATCGTCTACATTTGTACAATAAATATAGAAACATTTATGTAAGAACGATAAACACGTACTTAATAGATACTTATTTTAAAAATCGGATATTTTTGTCTGCTTAGTATTACTAGCCGCATAAAGTTTGACGATGTAAGCATCTACTTCGGCAAAACTATTTAATATACTATCCGGGATATTACGCGATTGCAGAAAATAGCGGATATCATTTGTTTTCTTAATTGCCTCTTGTACTGTTGGAATGGCAAGATCGTCCCCGAAACCGATTCGTCGTCATCGTCGCTGCTAATTTCTCCGACTTGCTTATTTTTGGTTTCTCGAATAATGTTTTCGTCGCTTAAAATTTCTGTAGTTGCAATATTTTCGTCCACAAGTATGTAAGCTTCAAGGTCACAATCCTGAAATCTGCCATATCAATCGGTAAAATAAAGGCAGGCGTGTCATCATTTTCTTTGTTACATTGTTTATTTAACCACTGGGACAAGGGCAACTCGTCATCTGAATCATATTCTTGTACTTGTTCTGTATTAAAAAATCCCTCATGTCTGAAGCAATTAGCTATCGTGTCTGTCATTACCTTTATGAACAAAATTTATAGCATCTAGCAAATTTACGTGTTGATCTTGTCCTTCATCAATGCGGTTAATTATTCGTAAAATAAGAAATTGTCTGTAGTAATTTTTTAGGGAATGTATAACACCCTGATCCATGGGTTGAAGTTTTGAGCTTGTATTTGGAGGCATAAAAACCAATTTAATAAACTGGAAATGTTGGACATCCGGATGTGCAGGGCAATTATCTACAAGTAATAAGATGTTTCGGTTTTTCTGCCGCAATTCTTCATCCTATTGACGCAATTCAGTTGTAAAAGGGTTCGACGTCATCCAGGCCTTCTTGTTCGCTTTGTAATTAACTGGAAGGCGTTTTATATTTTTAAAATAGCGTGGATTTTTTGCCTTGCCAATCACGAGTAATTTCCTTTTTTCGGTACCAGTTAAATTTGCACGTACCAATACTGTGATCCGTTTTTAGATAATTTTCCTCCAATGCACCGCTCTCCCTTGAATTTTAGTGTCTTGTCGGGTGTAAGTTTGTAAAACAAGCCCGTTTCATCTGCGTTAAATATATTGTTGTAGCTCTTTTTGTGTGCCAATAGATGTAGAATAAACCATAGACTTCATCCAGCCCCACACAAAATAATCTAATGGCGTTAAATCAGACGATCGTGGTGGCCATTTAACAGGTCCGTTTCGACCTACCCATCGATTACCATATGTTATGTTTAAATAATCAGTGACAATAGGAGAAAAGTGAGATGGGGCACCGTCATGCATAAACCACATCCCCAGCCTATTGGCAATCGGAATGTCTTGTAGAAGATCATATAGATCATTTTGCAAAAAATGCAAGTAAGATATTCGTGAAAGCCTTGTTGGTAAAAAGAAAGGGCCGATGAGATTGTCACGAAGAAGACCACACCAGACATTTAATGAAAAGGTATGTTTATAATGCATACTAGCAGTCGTATGAGGGTTTTCTTCGTTCCAAGTATGGGTGTTTCGAAAATTGGTAATACCATTTCTTGTAAAACATGATTCATCGGTAATCAGCAGACAGCTCAGGAAGTTAGGATTGCGTATGCATTGTCGAATTAACCATTGGCAGAAATTTCTGAGCTTGTTATAATCTTCTGGTAACAGATCTTGCACAGGCGTAACGTGAAATGGATGCAATTGTTGCTCACGCAATGTTCGCCATATGCTTGTACATTAGGGCGGCCTGAAATTTTTTTTGTTTTAATTTTCTGTCGTAATAGGACTCAAAAGTTGCGTATTAACGAGGTGATGACGGAAAAAATAGTATAAAAAGTCCTTGATAGTACTTTTAGCCCTCTACTTGCAGACAAATTTTCCAAAAAAGCCAATTTCACTCACATCCTCATCTTGTTTTATACATTTTGTTATGTTCATTTAAAATTCGCCGCTTTATATGAATTAATTTCTTAATTTGTTTGCCGCTTCGTAAGAATTAGTAACGCTATTTAAATTGCAGTTTTGTTTTGAACACAGTTTTGGTTATGTTGCGTCTTTCTAAGTTTGAGTTATGTTGACAATTCCTTTTGTGTCGAAATTGCCGATTCTTGTTTTTTTTCGCGCGTGACGTTAAGTACTTCCGAGAACTCACGTGTCCCTTATTCTAGAACTTTCCATGACATATCGTAATATGGTGCAATTTCTTTTGGGGGGTGATGCGGCTTCATGTCGCGTTAAGTATTCAGTCAGCCTTAGACCTTCACTGATCTCCGGTCGCTCGATCCCATCCACGGGGACCGTAATTACGTTAAGTGCTGCAGGGGCGGCTTTTGGTTTTTTTTTCGAGGGGTTTCCGTTGTGTGAATTTCGTCTCGCTGTTTTACCAAGGGGTACAAACAGACCAGAACAAAAAGCGACCTTCAGTCGCAGTTTATTTTTATTTGCACTAATATTTGTAAAAAGTAATTTCGTTTATATTGTATGATGCCTGTAACCCCGACGCCTTTGGCCACGCAGCTGTTTGAATAAAGTAAAAATCGTGCTCCCAAAGGCGGCGAGCTTCGTTTTCCAAACGTTCGAGTATTTGTTGTAAAACTATAAGAACACAGTTGATTGTCCTTTTTTTTCTAGTCATTTCCTGTATTGCCATTTTAATAATTTCATTATATGTGTTTTTAAATTTACTGCCTCTTCTATTTTTGTGTACTCTGTATTTGTTTGTGTAAGAATTTTGCAAGCTCTAAATATATAGGGGGAGGCACAATAAAGGTGAGTTCCGTTCTCGTAAGCTATTGGCTTCTCGGCCTTCCACGAGGACCTACAAGCAGCTGGATTTGGAAGGTGGCGCCCACAAATTTTTGACTTACCCTGTACACAACTAAAGATTTCCTCCCGTAAGCGATTTTCACGAACTCCCCCTACTCCTCTGACCTAAGCTGTAGGCCTTTTTCTATATATCTGGTTACGGGTCGTCGAAAAAGTACGATTGGCCTAACAAAGATTTTGGCGCCCAACGTGGGGCCCGACGTGATTGCTGCCCGTCGCTTTAGCGTACCGCGGCTATATACCGGTCTGCTGTGAGGGGGTTACGGGCATCATACAATATAAACAAAATTACTTTTTACAAATATTAGTGCAAATAAAAACAATCTGCGACTGAAGGTCGCTTTTTGTTCCAACAAAACAAAGTTTAATTAGGTCAAATTTTGCAAGTCGCGCGTAAGTTTCTTTTCACCACACACAAAAAAACTAGTCTGTTTTTACCTTAACTTCCGACAAATGGATTAGAACGAGATAGGCACAATGTAAGGGCGATTTCTAGATGCAGGAAAATACGTTGAGCGACAGTAGCAGCAAAGGGACAGGCGCTGGGCTTCGAAATTAATCCGCCGAAAGGCGATCGGCCAATTCACAAAGAATTGCCTTTACCGGGACTGAATCCAGTGTTTTTTTTTCTTTATCCGACAGTAGTCGACGGTCTGTTTGTACCCCTTGGTAAAACAGCGAGACGAAATTCACACAACGAAAACCCCTCGAAAAAAAACTCAAAAGCCGCCCCTGCAGCACTTAACGTAATTACGGTCCCCGTGGATGGGATCGAGTGACCGGAGATCAGCGAAGGTCTAAGGCTGACTGAATACTTAACGCGACATGAAGCTGCATCACCCCCCCAAAAGAAATTGCACCATATTACGACATGTCATGGAAAGTTCTAGAATAAGGGACACGTGAGTTTTCGGAAGCGCTTAAAGTCACGCGCGAGAAAAACAAGAATCGGCAATTTCGACACAAAAGGAACTGTCAACATAACTCAAACTTAGAAAGACGCAACATAACCAAAACTGTGTTCAAAATAAAACTGCAATTAAAATAACGTTACTAATTCTTACGAAGCGGCAAACAAATTAAGAAATTAATTCATATAAAGCGGCAAATTTTAAATGAACATAACAATTTTTACTTAAATTTTTAGAAAAGATAAGGCATCTTTCTATACTATAAATTCGCTATATTTAGCTTGCTGAATTCACTAGCAATCGGTTTTCAGGACGCGCAAAAGATCATTTGCAACGAGTCATACGCGAAATGCTATTGTCGAACAAGATATTGTATTCATCTTCGTTCATTCGTTTCCTGTGCTTTATCGTAGTACGTGTTTTCTGTGTTTGTTATCAAGTGTTTTATTGAACTTGAACTTAATATAAACTGTTATTACTAAGGTTAACGGTGTAAACGTCTAAGAAGTGATTTTTAATACAGACAGAAACAGTAATCATGAGTTTTGGGGCAAGGCGTGCTGAAGTGACTTGTCCATTTTTTGGTGCGTATTCTGACTTAGACCCGAAGAAATTACCTACTATAAAAGACGTTATAAAGTACAATCTCTACACAAGAAAATATTTGAAAGAAAACAGTAATGGAAAACAACCACCCAATTCAGAAGTTTTTAGTATTGATACGAAAATGATTGAGAAAATCTGGGAATCTGCTTCTATTCCTGTAGTAAGCCACACCCAACTTTGAAACATTTTGAAAACTAATTACGACGCGTATTTGAAGCTAATTCGATTCCCCAATAGTAAAAAAAACCAGTAAATATGATGAAAAGGTTGCAAACTTTACTACCAATGTCGCATTTATGTAAATTGCTTGATATTGCAGCTTGTAAGTGCGATTTTTACAACTTTTGCACCTACGTGAAATCAAAAAAAGTACCAGCATTAGAACGGGATTTCCTCACCGACCAGAGAGATAATAGAACAATGATTATTGGTGCTGTTGATAAGGAGGCAACGGCAACACTACAAAAAGACAGCAAATAAAAAGGGGCCCTTCTCAAACGGAACTTTCGACTAAGGTAGCTTCTATGATTCGCTCAAGCAGTCTACAAACAAGAACCATGAAACCAGATAAGTATTTCTGACGCAAGTTCAACAACTCCAGTGCCGTCAACATCAACATCCACGAGCAAAAGGAATAGATTAGATCTACCATCTTTGGCGAAAGTGTGTGATCGATACGGTGTATCAAATCGAGCAGCAGCTGCAGTCGCTTCTGCTGTGTTGCAAGATGTTGGGCGTATTACGACTGAGGACAACACCCGTATGGTTCGAAATAAAAAGGAAACCTTCGTGCATCGAAGGAGCTTCTCACTTTTTCAAGTTGGTAAATCTTTCGCGATACCTAACAAATGATCTGAAGTCAATAATCGATCCTGTATTGGAAAGGAATGGATATTACGCTCATCCGGAAATCTACTTTTAACAATGATGTTGGATAGCCGATTTCACATCAGGCAACTTGCCGTGAGAAGAATTATTAAAGCCAGAAAAAGCAATAAGTCTACGTCTATCAGAGTATTTAAGCAACCAAAAATAAATTTTTCTGCAGCGGAATGCATAGATATGATAGTGTGAGCTGATTGTCAAGTAACTACTCTACCTATTCTATCCTTTATAACTGACAAGCAGCTGCAAACAATGCCCAGGAAGGAAGAGGAAGAAAGAGAAAAAGATTTAATAGATATTTCGCCTTTTCCCTGCCAAACGCAAGCAGTAGAACGCTTCGTGAAAATGGTTACAGAAGCTGCCCTATCAGTGACCGGAGAAGTGTCTAGAGACGGTGCAATACGAAATAAATTAAACTCCAGATCACAAATTTATGATTATTATGGCAATCTAGAACACAAAAATTGTGTATGGATAAAAAATGCTTGCATTGAATTTTTAAATAAAGTCAATTGTGCAAATGAAGTTGTTTGAATTTCGAAGGACGTGTTCTACCGTGCTCCGTTAAAGTGTAACACTAGGGAAAAGCGAGTGTTAGTGGATCATCGCCCGGCCTACTACTGAGATGCAGACGCAGCGAAAACCTACATACCAGGTGCTAGGTGTCAAATATTATGATATCAACGACCACTGATGCAATGGCAAACAAGCTAGAAAAAATTAAAATTAAAATAGAAACCCCGAACGAAATTACCTTATATAAGTATCGCAAGAAGAAAAATCTGCAAGAATTGAAATGCAACCAAATGTTTTTCTATTACAGCAGCGACTAGTAGAAATGCAAGCAGCAATAAATAAGGGAAATGAACAGAAATTGGTCCCAAGTGCACAGTTGGAATAAAAACCCCAACAACAAGAAAAAGAATATTTCACCAATGAAGAACTCATTAGAGAAACGGAATGGGTGATAAAGGAAAAGAAAAAGAGCAAAAAAAGATAACTGACTACATCGCCCGAAATGTCACCACAGCAACAGCGAGAAGCTAAACAGTCACAACAGAAAATCCAGTAAAAATACCGTAACCGCCGCCAATTGTTTTGAGCCAAATTAAAAACTATGATGCATTACAACGCGAACTAAAGACAGAAAAGTTTACATTTTAAGCAGTTATGATGAATAACGAGCAAGTAAAAATAAATATAGAGTCGGCAGAAGAATATAGATGACTAACAAACTTACTAAATGAAAAAACGCACTTTTGGCACTCATACGATAATAAACAAACAAGAAACATAAAAGTCATGGCGCGAAAGCTGCACCCGTCATGCGTCCCAGAAAACATAATATATATATATATATATATATATTGCCATGATATTTATGTTAAATTAATCTAATTATTATTAAATATATGTTGAATGTCTTTATAATGCTTTAAACTAAACAGGAATTCCTTCGGAAGGTCTGGTATATGTGTAGAAAGGATATTTGTGATGTTAAATTCCATTCTTGTCTTTGTTATGTTACCTAGTTACGATTCGATTTTGTCAGATTTGCAGAGGTGTCTGGCAGAAAATAATTGTTTTAGTACCTATATGGCCATCGAACTAAATGCACGCTTTTTTTTATCAGCGCCCAAATTTAATTGTAATGTAAAATCAATGCATTACTTTGAATCTCAAAAGTGAGGTTAAGTCTCTTTGTTTACCAAATGTCAAAAAGTGATTTATATAACTACAACAGTAATTGTGGGTTATTAATTATAAATGTGTGTATA
>JABXWE010058013.1:0-12044 GCA_014611495.1 Limonius californicus
CCCCCCCCCTTCTATCAAACAACAATGTCGTTATTAACGATACCGAACAAATAACAAATATATTAGGAGAAACGTTTTATAACAATTCAAGTAACGCATTCTACGATGATGAATTTTTAAACTTTAAAAGAGAAGTAGAAGAAGTTCCCCTGCTCGCTTCTCGAAATGACAACAACCCAATAAATGACCCTCTACGATTAGAAGAATTATGTCTCGCTTTAAATAACATAAAACCGATTTCTAGTCCCGGACCTGATGAAATCCCTTTCATATTTTTACGTAACCTCCCAACTAACGGAAAATTGAGATTACTAGATATTTACAATGACCTTTGCACACATCATTGTTTCCCCAACCAGTGGAAAGAAGCTTTTATTATACCAGTATTGAAGCCTACCAAAGACAAAACAGATCCCCAAAATTATCGCCCCATCTCACTAACAAACTGTATGTGCAAACTCATGGAAAAGATCGTTAACCGCAGACTCACCTGGTACCTAGAACACAATAACCTTCTGACAAATCGTCAAAGCGGGTTTCGTAGAAACTGCAATACCATGGATCCAATAATCAGCGTAGACACGGAAGTACAACAAGCCTTTAAAAACAAACAACAAGTCATTGCGATCAGTTTCGACATCGAAAAAGCATACGACCTCATCTGGCGTAGAAGAATAATTCAAATCATGATCCACTTCCAACTAACAGGCAATATTTTGGAATTTATAAAAAACTTCCTAAGCGAGCGGTACTTCAGAGTAAAACTGCAAAACACAGTCTCTAAGAAATTCAAACAAGAAAATGGCGTTCCACAAGGAGCCATACTAAGTACAACTTTATTCTTAATTGCCGTTAACGACGTAACTAGCATTACCCAACACCCAGTTAAATTATCACTATACGCTGATGACCTAATAATGTACTGTAGTGGTAAAAATCTTTTTACTACGAGAAATCTAATACAAGAATCAATAATGAAACTAATAAACTGGTGCAAGCAAGCCGGCTTTAAATTATCAGTAAATAAGACACAAGGAATCATTTTTTCTAAAAAGAACAATCAACAGATTCTACCAAATATTTATATCAAATCACATAAAATAAATTTCTGCCACACTCTTAAATATTTAGGTATGGTTTTTGATTCCAAAATGACCTGGGCTCATCATATAAAACAGCTTAAAGACGATTGCCATAAGAGATTAAATATTATCAAAGTGTTAGCTAACTGTAACTGGGGCGCAGACAAAACAATCCTTATATCAATATACAAATCGCTTATAAGATCCAAATTAGATTATGGTTAAATTATCTATGGAACAGCAAACAAAAGTATATTAAAAACACTTGACTCCATTCACCACTCAGCATTAAGGCTATGCTTAGGAGCTTTCCGTACAAGTATATCCCGAAGTATATTATGCGAAGCTAGTGAACCACCCTTAAAATACAGAAGAGAACAACAAATTCTTAATTATGCCTGCACCATTGTACCATCTAACCCAAAAAACCCAAATTTCCCCTCGGATTTTAATCCCCAAGCAACTCACTTCAGGTCAACTAATCCCAAACAAACTCCCACACTGTCTTTCAGAGCAACCCAAATCCTTTCTTCAATTGATCAAAATATCCCACACGTAATAGAAAATACCTTCCTCAATTCCCCTGAATGGACTATACTAAAACCGTATATAATCAAAGATCTGTGCCACATACTGAAGCAAGAAACTAACCACAATTTCATCCGGATGTCGTTTCAAGAAGTAATTAATCGTTTCCCAAATCACCTATTAATATACACTGACGCTTCAAAAACAAATGCAGGAGTAGGGTCCGCAGTAGTAACACCCACCAGTACACTAATGTTTCAACTTCCACCAGCAACCAGCATTTTTTCCGGAGAACTTTTCGCAATCCTTCAAGCCACAGTGTTTATAGCAGAAGTACCTAGTGTCACAAAACCAGTTTTTGATAATATCAGACTCTTTGAGTGCTCTACACGAACTTCAGTCTCAGGAAACAAGAAACAAAATAGCTACAGAAATCCAAGAAAAGCTAACATCCCTTCAACAGATTGGGAAAACTGTCTTACTGTACTGGGTCCCCTCTCACGTGGGTATTCCCGGAAATGAAGCAGCCGACCGTGCAGCCAATAAAGCTATAACTTCTTCAAACTCCCAAGTCATAAAACAAATATCTAAAGAGGATCTGAAATCGTTTTATAAACATTGCATCAACAAGAAATTGCAACTCGAATGGGAATCCTCCCATTGCAAACTACTCCCAATCAAACCACAAACCAAAGAACAAGTACTAACCCACTCACTGTCCCGCCAACAACAGGTTGTTCTGACTCGTTTAAGAATCGGACACACCAAAACAACACATTCCTATATATTAGAACAAAAAGAAAAACCAATGTGCCAAAACTGCAACGTTCCATTAACAGTAAAACATCTCCTACTGGATTGCCGAAATTACGAAAACGCAAGAGTACAGTTCCAAATACCTAACTCCCTTGAAAAAGCACTGGACAACACGAACCCTACTACACAGAGAATGGTCGCCTTCCTGCAGGACACTGGATTACTGAAAAAAATTTAGTTAAACCTTTTATTATATTTTTTATTAATATGTACTACTACTTAAAATCTTCCTAACTTGTACATAACTTAAAGTTACATTGCTAATAACCTTGTAGTTGAAGCAAGTGAAATTAAATTAAAAAAAATATGGTAAAAATATGTAGACATAATTATTAGTAGTTAAGAGGCTTTTAAATAACAAGAATACAGATTTGTTATGTATTTCTAGGGAATTCCGCGTAAATACGGCTGCAGAGCGCAATTTATATATAAAATGTTATTTAAAGAGAAGACCACCGTTGGAAAAAATATTTAGACCTTTTGCAAGATCTTTAGAAAACGATGGAAAATTTGTTAATTTCAGAGGTTGTAGACCCAGAACGATTATGAACGTGGAAAATGAACGAGCAACGTTAGAGGCAGTGAATGAGAATCCCCATGTAAGTCGAAGACCTTCAAGCACACATGTTGGTATTAGTAGAACTTCAATCAGAAGAATGCCGAAATAAATATTTTTTCATCCCTATCACATTACTTTGGTGGATGGCATGCAAGAAAATGACCCTCAGAGAACATTGCAATTTTGTAATTTCCTTTTGAATCAACTTTTTCTGCAAGCGAGTTTTTTTTTATTTTTGATAATGGAACAGGAAACACAAGGTGAATACAGAAACTGTTAAATAGATATGTTAGGGGCATATAGTATGATCGAAAACAATTTAAAAACCGTAATCAACATGAGTCTTCTAACCAACTGTTGACGAGATATGAACGATTTTCTGTTTCAGTTAGGTCGGGAAGTTGTGTGCTTTTTAGTGTTAAATATTAATAAACCTTGATATAGAAAACCACTCACATCCCTCCAATAGTTTGTTTGGAGACCCATGTTGATTCAGACTTTTCGATTTATTTCTGACCGTATATTGCTCAAATATATAACACTTTTTTTCCATGCTCTGTATATTTCCAAATTAAATAGAATATGTAGTAATAGAAAACACGAAAACTATGCACATCTGTCTCTGAAATTTTGGATAAGAAATATCACATGCTGTTAACTTTATAGATGTTGGACAATATAAATTAGTTGCATTATCAACCATTTATAAAGTACAGTTAAAATTTATCGTCATGTCCTGTTGTTTTAAAAATCCAATATATCCGGAAAAGCTGTAGCAGGGCCCGCAGCTGCAGCTTATCGAAGGAGAGGTCAGAGTTTGCAGGCCAAATCGAAGAATTACTGTTCCTCGTATCAATCAATCACGAAAATAGCCGAAGGGCCCGTTCTGTTATTTTAACTTTAGTGCCTTGCTAAACTGCATTCTCCCGTCGGGTAATCCCCCTTGATCCTTCTTTATTGGACCGATCTAGTTTACTATCCTAAAGACCCGAACTATTGGCTGAGTTACAGGAATTTGTGAATATCCCTCCTTGTTTTATTCTGCAGTTAACATTGGGTCAGAACATAAATTCTTGAAATCCTCACTGCTTAATTAAATGCTGCCTGAAATTTTGGAATGCTATTAAAGACTTCAGTTTATAATCGCACGCCAAAAATACAAGATTGTCCTCTTGAAATTTAAATAATGAAACAACTGTCATTTAAAGCTTATTTAAAATAAATAATAAAACTTCTCAAGTTGGTGTGGCCGAACATAAAAGAAAAGTTCCCACCAACACCGTCAATTTTATGGTGTATTCAGTTTAGAGTCAAGAAATTGTTTCTTTTCGAAGGACCATTAATGTTGTAAATTAAATGAAGCTGTGCGAAATAGGCGGAAAACATTTTTTAAATTGTGCTAATATTATCTGTTATTTATTTTATTTTAAATTAAGTGGACTAATCTTAGTTAACTACTATCTCTATATTTTTAAAACTATCTTATGGAGCAGGAATCACCTACCCCTTTGCCAATCAAGGGTAGGATTGCTCCGGTGGCCCCCTTTGAAAGCACATAAGGTTTAAAAATTTCATAAAAAAGAAAGAAATTATAATGATGAAATCACTTAACAGGATATAAGACATAACATAAAATTATAATATTTATCATTTTGATAGCTTTTGGTTGATTGTTCTAAGTAACAATCAGATTCTAATTATTGTACGTTTTCCTACACCTAGACACGTTTCTACTGACACTACACGAGCGAAACTGTCCAGTCCAGGATGCAGTTGCATAATTCTTCCTAATGGACACTGCTGCAGAGGAACATTGTCTTCTATAAGGACTACTATGTCCCCGAGTCACTATCCCCCCACTTGTCGCGGCCATTTTCTTGCCTCCTCTTGCTCGCCACTGTTACCGTACCTGTCCTTCGCTCACAGGTCTCTATGCTCGCCAAGCTGATTGCTCTCTGGACAGATGCACGAAAAACAATTTGGCATTTGTGTAGGCTGCTGGTAATTAAAAAAATCTTTCAATTGCTCTATGGAGTATTGATAGTCAAAACATGTTTACTTGTTGTTGTATTTGAATTTTTAAATATACTGATATTGACTGATGCCATTTGAGAAGTGTTTCTCATGTTTATTTTTTATACATTTTAAATATTTCGTATGTTTAATAATACAAATTGTGTTGATATCTTTATCGGGTATGCAAGGATCTTCCAAGTTTATTGATCTTAATTAATTTTTATGAACCTCTATTTTTTAAACTCATACCAGCCATGTTTTGGGGGTTCTTGGTGTATAAATGAATATTTCTTTAGGATCTCATAATCTAATTATTTTAATTAATGTTGTCCGTACATGCGGTATCTAAAAATAAAGTAAATATTATAATTATAAAGTAAAAGATGTGCTAAATTATTCTACAAACGAAGGTAACTAACAAAAAGAACTAGTTTTTCAGCATTGATGCAGTTATACTTGTAATACTGGGGACATGTTAGCTGTCGAGCAAACGGATGGCGAGCAACTGTCTTCACTAGCAGCTCTTTCAGCAAACAATCGACAATCGAGCAAGTAAATGGCGGCGAGCGCGTGATAGTGAGCAAATAACTTAGAATCCCCCCGATTCAAATTTGGTGCTGCACTTCACGTTGTCACTGTGTTCGTGTTTACAATTCTTCAAATATTCGCAGTACGACTATTCGGTGGATATTGTAATTCCTCAAAGCCGCATTCATCAATTGTTTCTTTAACGATTCGTGCTTTATTCACCCTGCAGTTGTCGTGCAGAAGAACAGTTTTCTGGGCTAAATTCTGCGGTCTTTTCTCGCGTATAACTGCTTTCAAATTGATTATTGTTTCTTTGTAGACATTCCCTGTTATTGTAGACTCTTTTGGCATATACTCAACCCATAAAATCCCTTTAACATCCCAGAAAACTGTGGTCATCACTTTTCCCGCTGAGAATTGCGCCTTCGACTTCTTCGTCCATTGCAGGGACTCTTGTTTCGTCGGTGGGTCCTAGTGGTGTACTCAGGTCTCATCCCCAGTTATAATTGTAAAGAAGAGGTCCCCTTCTTGGGATGAAGCTTGAAGGATACACTTTACAATGTCACAGACAATTGACATAATGAAATTATCACGATGGCATTTTGTTTCCATAGCTAGGTAGATAACATAGAAAACTCCCCTCGTACTTTAAAATGACATATAAATTATCTTTTGAATGACTTCCAGAAATTACATACACTGTTGTATACTACGAACTACAAATTCTACGGGGGGAAAATGCTTATAATCTGATCTCTTAACATTTCAAGTCTCTGAATTTGTATTTTGTCATGTCCCTATATTGTACAGGACGGGCGATGGGCGAAAATAATATTATAATGGAGACCGAGAGACACTACACGAAATAGGGCACGTCCGCCCTGTAGATGGACAAACGACCTTAAGAGAGTGACAGGAAATTGGATGCAAACAGCACAAAATAGAATAAACTGGAAAGCAATGACGGAGGGTTATGTCCAACAGTAGACGCGATTTGTTGCATCATGATGATGATGATACTATACTATTTATCAATGGATATCATTGGTAGTGTATACGTAACGGATCCAGAGTTAAATTCTACACAGTTTCTGGAAATAGAGTTGTAGAATGTGATTTAGAACATAATTACAATTTTCTTTCCATTATCCGAACCCGACAAATAGTAAGTAATAGCTATGAATGTAAAGCACAAGATGATACATCTCTGCGTCCAACGACATTGATATATACGTGAAACGGTTCTCAAAATTAACGAACGTAGGCTGGGGTCACTACTAGAATAAGTGGCCCGTTTGGTGGTGCAACAGTAGCAACCAGCCGTACTTCAGAGGGCACGTCAAAGCCGTCGGTCCTGGCTACGACTATGGTGGTATTCGTTAGGTCACGCTAGAGGCTATAACGCGACTTTAAACTTCTAAAAGAAGAGAATTTTTGCTAGTTAACGATCGATTTAGCAGTGCTGCAATTTTTCATGTTTTACAGATTTTCACACATTTTCTTGAATTGAACGTTTTAATAGTGTTGTTAGCAATGTTTACGTGCCTATAGTATTTTGTAAAGAAATGTATTATAAGTCGTTTAGGTTGGACCCATAGTCTTGGTTATAAACGCACATTATTAAGAAAATCATAATAAGGTTCTTTTATATTTAGAACAAAAACTACATAGAAAACGTAATGAAAAAGAAGTTTTCTTAAACGAGCTAACACAGTGCCGTGTTTCAAACAAACAGAAAAAACTTAGAACTCCAGCTTTCCTTAATAAGTTGCAGAAAAACATACGTTTCATTAAACTAAAAACTGCACGTTTGAGAAGGGAGGAAGCTCATGATTTTGTAACCTAGAACTTTAAAGCTCTTAATACATATATTAAAACCCCGAATTTCTATGTTTATGCCTTTATATGGTATTATTTATTTACAAATTTTATTAAAATTTGTGATGTGAAAATTTAAACATTGATTGCACAAACTATGAACATTTTTATTGTTAAGATTCAATAAGAATATTCGATTCACATAACTGTGATCAAAAAGTTTTCAAATTAGGGAGGCTCTGAAAATGTTTTGCATGTCTGAGATTGAACTATAACAAATGCCAATTTAAACAACCCTCAAATTAAAATAATCTGGTTGTTGTAAATGTGTTTACTTTTTCAAAAGCGTTTTATTCTGACGAGATATGCTTTGAAGATTAAGTTCATTTTGCTTGTGTTTACATTCCAAGAAATAAACACAAGGTACAGTTGGTACGTACATGACAACTACAACATGCTTTGTAGCACTCACAACCAATCCTAATTTGAAAACTTTTTGATCGCTCATTATATTTAAACTTTGAAACCTAATGACGACGTTTAACAAGTATATATTTTTCATTTAGAATATTCTCATGTGGGAAGTAGATATGAATTTGAAGATTGTTGTGATCATTCTATTACTGTTTTAAGTATATTTCGAAAAGAGTTATTCTATCTTTTCTGAAATTTTCAGACAGCATCTTCGTTAGTCTCTTGTACTTTCTCAATAGAAATTCATTAAAAGTAAAACAAACAGATACATAAAGCGATCCGTTTTCGAAATTTAATTTATCGTACTGTCGGAACAATTAAAACTACTGAGCATTATTTGGTCCCTCCTTGTTCGTAGTTTGCTGGGGCTGGGGCAGCTGGAGTTGGTGCCTAACAACGCTATTTAACCTTCGACTGGTGCCTTGTATCACGAGCTTTCCATTGTATTATAAACTCCGGGAGTACTGATTTGCAGCGTGACTGCTTTTCGGTGAACTAAGGGCCTATCCTGAATCCTAATTTGTTTATTATGATAAAACCAAGCATCGCTTCAAAGCCAACTGTCACCGGAAGGCACTTTTGCTCTAGTCTGCAACGTCCGGGGGGAATCCTTAAGCAGATTGTAATCTTTTTGATCTCTATTCCCTTCAAGGTGTGCTTTGCAGTTTCGACGTTATTATGAGTAACGATTGCAGGAATTTTCACTTTTCACCTCGAGCTTTTGCCCTACTTTCTCCCTAACAGGTTTCACTCACAGAAAGTATAAGTTTAAATGTGATACTCATTCAGATAAAACTTAAACGTATTTTCTCGAGGAATCCTCGGAAGAAATATTAATCGATATAGTGGAACTCGCGAAAATGAATTTTATCTCAGGTCGCTTCTTATGAAAAATTTCCACTTACCCACACCAACTTACTGCGCGTTATAACTTATACACGAACAACATCACAAATAGAAGCAAGAGCATAGAAGGCGCTGAACGAAATTGGAATTTTTCCCATATCTCAGAATCAATTTATGTTAATGCGATTATATTTCTTCGCAGTCCTCGCAATAAGCTAGCCAAACTCTCGAAAAAATATCAGCAAGCCACGCAAGATATCAAAAATATATTTTCCTTGTTGAAAATGAATTTGAATTATAATAAATGCAGATTTTCTTACTTATTGGAAATATGATCTGTTGGTTTTGTAACGGAAAATGTATCTTGAACTTTTCATATTCTTTCAGACGGCTTTTTAGAATTATGAATGAAATTTTGATGTAGACGTCTGCATGTTTTGTGTAGTTCTAGTAGGCGAGTTTGAATATGCACCTTTATTTAGAAGTAACCGATAGGCAAATAAATAAATTACTTCTAAAACAATTACTTTTTATTTATTGTCAAGCTGGAATTCGTAACAATTTTTAATAATATTAAAACGGTTGAACGCTAATTTCATTTAAAGCGTATTAGTCATATGTTTTCGGTTCACGTTACTGTCAGTAATTGTAACCTGATTGATATTTAACAAAAAGTTGTCCTCAACCAATTGATATTTCAATCCCCTGTTAAATTACAAAAACCCAAACAAATGTAGGTTAAAAATTACTTAAGACAGATTTATGACTTGCAAAAGCAAAACTTAATTAAGAATTAAAATTACATTATTAATTTATTCACGTAGATTATTTAGCATATTTTATTAATGTCTCCTATTAATTTATAAAGATTCAACACAGTTCTTCATTTTACTTAAGCAACAACTGAGATACTGTTTTGTAAGAGCATCATAAATTTAACCTCTTAATTTTCATTTAAAAAATATTTATTCGTTTTTGTACTGACAACTTATTTACCTTGCACCAATTAATGGAAAAGATAATTAGTAAAGGGAGCGAAATCCATGTTAAGTTTATTGGCCTTAAAAATCTTATGACAGTATTCCTCTAAATAAACTATAGGTCGCATTGATAGCAATGGGTATAAGTAGCCATATGATCAAACTAATCCACGAGTTATATGAAGACAATATTGCTTATGTTAAACAAGGTGGTCATCTATCGGAACCCATATACATAACGAAAGGAGGCAAGCATGCAGCTTAACCCAGCTGCTATTTAATATATACGAGGATGGTTCTTCAATTATTGTCCCCCCATAGATGGTATTGACTGACAAATTAATAATTTTTTTCCTAGAAATGTCAGCTATCGACATTAATATATGCCAAGTTGCAGGTTCCTATCTTATTGTTTATAAAAGTTATACATTTAATATTTCTGTGATGGTGATTTTATTGAAATGGAACAATTCGAGGAAAGGGCTGTGATAAAATACCTTTTTAAGGAAATTTATAGTGATATGTCCGGAGTGTTGGGTGATTCTACCCCGTCATATTAAGTGACTAAGAATTGGTGCCGGGATTTCAAATTAGGAAGCTAGTCGTGTTAACATGTGCCAGGTGCTGGACCACCAAAACATGTTGTCACTCAAGAAAATATTGATTTGGTCCGTGATGTGGTACTGAGTGATCGGAGAATTACGGTCAAATATATTGCTGACCTGTGGCTTTCCGTTGAAGCGTTGAGAAAATGTTGCACGAGGAATTGAATCTGAGAAAAGTCTGCGCATCATGGATTCCGAAAATGTAACCTGATCAGAAGCGGGCCAGGTTTCTCACTGCTGCGAGCAATTTAAGATTAATAGACACGGATTTGGATGGATTTTTGAAAGAGATATAGATGAAACCTGGGTTCATCACTTTGATCCAGAGTCAAAACGGCAGAGTATAGAATTGTTACCCGCCCCTACAAATGTTCCGTGTAACTTCATCGACCAGAAAGATAATGCCAATGGGATTCTAAGGGAGTTCTTTTTGTTTATTTATTTACCACGTGGTCACACAGTAACGGGAGACTATTACCTAAAATGTATACCAAAAATTCGTGAGGCTATAAAGCAAAAAAGCGTGTTCTCCTCCACCAAGACAATGTTTTCGCTCACAAGAGCTGTGCTTCTATGGCTGCTACCCACAATGCTGGATTTGAAATTTTAGAATAACTCCCATATATGCCAGATCTGGCTCCCAGTGACTTTTATCTGTTCCCCAAGTTAAAAGAATATCTTCGAGGAATTCACTTTTTGGACGATGAAGAGGTCATGGCTGCTGTGAATGAGTGGTTTGCAGTGCAGGACAAGGGTTTTTTTCTAACGGCATTCAAGCTCTGCATCATCGTTATACTAACTGTGTTGACCTTTTATGGATTATGTTGAGAAATAAAGTGGTTTCAAATGTCTAAGTCATTCGCTTCTATATCAAAGACAATAAATGATGAACCACCCTCGTACATAGACATAGCGTTACAAAATTGGAAACGTACATATAAGGGAATGGGTATTCCAATAAATAAAGACCATCGGTTCACGCTAACCTTAGCAGATGATCAGGCGGTGTTGGCCTAGGACGCATATGACATAGAGTTTATACTTCGAATATTGTCTACGTAATATAAAAAATGGAAATGAGAAGTCAACCTAGAAAACACCGAATACCCAGTGGTGAACTCTGAGGCAAAATTTGTTGAACGATGAAACACCTGTAAGGCAGGTGAATAAGTTTAAGTATTTGGGAGCTATAGTGCATAAGGAAGGTATAAGATATAAGAAAATGAATAGAAAATGCTCGGAAGGTTATAGGATCACCCAACTCCATGTGGGATAAACATATAAATAGAAACAGTAAGAAGTGGATCGGCCAGACTATGGTTGAGACGGTGCTTTGTTATGGGGGTAAAGTTTGGACGATGAAGGATGAAGATAAACGGAGACTGTGAGCACTGGAGATGGGTTACTTACGACGAATACAGCGTCAGAAACAAAGATATCAGAAACAGAATGTCTGCGACAGCAACGGTTGCTTAAAGAATAAAGAAGAGAGGACTAAATGATTTAGACATGTACTTCGAATGGAAGACACAAGACGATCGAAACGCCTGTTTAAATGGAAACCGCTGGGGCGAAACAAGAAAGGACATCCCCGTAAATCTTGGAACGAGGGGATAAGGGTGTGCGAGGCTGAGATACAGAAGAAGAAATGGTACACGACCGGGAGGCCTGGAGATTGGAATGGGGGGGGGGGGCAGCGCGCAGCTGTATAATTATTGTATTATGTGTATTTTATGCTTTTATATAATTAACTCCAAATATATATATTTATATATATATATATTGCTATGAT